>SNQJ01S0009940.1:150240-168657 GCA_010110895.2 Picea sitchensis | reverse complement strand
GCATCCTCGGTAAAAGCATCGCAGTTGGACCATCGTTGTTGTATGAATAGAAAATCCCATAGCACAAAAACGCATCCATTAGGTCTTAAATATGGGATTTACACCACCAATCTTCTTTATAGAAAAAATTCGTTCTACCTTAATGATAGTGCCTACTAAAGGTGTCTTTTTATCCGTGTCGTCAGCGTTATCCTAAGCCCAAATTCTGTTGCGAAACAACATATTTTTGAGAAAAAAGCCTCTTATCAAGTCGCATCGCCTCTCACGGATCAAGTCGCCTTCGCATCGCCTCATGTCGCCATCGTTCGGTTCAAGTCACATCGCCTCATCGTTTCTAACAACTCAATAAGTTTTACCTTCAGATCGGAAGAGCAAGCGATTAATCCCTTCTCGAACTTCGCCTTCTCACAGATCAAGACTTAGTTATCATCTCAAAGTGTTACTATTTAGGGCATAACAATACATCTTCCCACAGTTCAAGTCTACTTCGGCCTCCACGGATCAAGTTGACTTCGCCTTCTCACGGATCATGTCGCATTGCCTAAAGTTGCCTTCCCTTCAAGCTTGAGCTTTCAGTTTCCCTTTCATTAAATCAAGTTATCATCTCAAAAGTGTTACTCTTTAGGGCAATATATCACCTCATTTATAAGGCTTCAAGCAGCCTTCGTTTCAAGTAGCCTTCGCATTGCCTCATTTCTCCTTCGCATCAGTATATGATGTAATGGGATGGGATTTTTAGCTATATCTCATATATAATGAGATGTGAGTAGGGTATCTATCATGGCTGGGTTTCTTAAGCGCTTAACTCCAATCAAAGCAATGCGCTAGGGTTGCAGTTAGTGCCTAGTCAAGCATGGTTAAGAGGCTCTCAGTGCCAATCCTGTGTCCTATTAGGTGATAAGAGTAGTAACGCCGTATGGAGTCCAAGTCCTTTAGGAGATGTGAGTATGGGCTCTCTATTGAGTCCAACTCCATTAAGAGATGTGAGTATGGGCTTTTAGCTCTATGGAGTCCCTCTTGAGATGTGAGTAAGGTTGTTCAACTATGGTGTCTCTATATGGGCTTTAGGATGCGCTAGGCATCAAGCAAAGCTAGGCGCTAGGCTGCTATATTATAGGTGCGGTGCCTCGCAAGGCAAAGTGGCTCTCAACGCAAGTCTAGGAGCCAATCAGGGGCTTCTGTCCCTACCAGTATAATAGTCATGGCATGGTACGCTCTTCCATATTATTCCATCAGTCATGGCATGGTACGCTCTCCTTTTTTGAAGATACGATAAATACATTATAATTCAAAGGTAAGATTCAATCTTTAGTCGGGATCATTTTAGTAGGACTAGCATATATTATCAAATTTATTTTGAAATTCATTAATATTATAACATAAAATTTCATTCTCCCTTTATCAAGTACCCCTTTTTTAGAATTGTGGTCCATTTGTTTTCCCTACACTATCTACTTCATCTCTCACCATAAGAATGGTATGGTAGAAATTGTATTTACTTTCCATTCACTTCACTCATCCCTAGCCAAATTAGTTGTCTAGATCTATCAATAATGTGTAAGGTGATTAAAATAGAACACATTAATGGTATGGTAGAAATTGTATTTACTTTTAATTCAGTTTACTCATCCCTAACCAAATTAGTTGTCTAGATCTATCAATAATGTGTAAGGTGATTAAAATAGAACATGAGGTAGGGAAAAAATTAGTGTGGACTTCTCTACTAACTACATGTTGACGAGGGATTTACTATTGCTATTATCTCATGAAAGTGTTTAGGAGGAAGAAATGAGATTAGATATGATTTGTAGATATTGTTCAATGTGTTCGGAGACATGTCAATGAACATTTACCATAAGTTTTCACTTTGGACCTCATGAATACATATGTAATAAAAATATAAGGTTCTCTAACCAAGGAAATGAACATGCGAGCTCTTATGGACAAACTTCAATGTTTGTAGATATATGGTGCTAGCTTTGTCTAAATTCAACACCACATGATGATATAGGTATTACATAGGGTATGGTAAGTGATTTAATGATTTTAACCCATAAGGTTCTATTGAAGTTTGGTTGTGATAACATTTTGATCCTTTTACTTTAATGAATAACTCAAACGCCCCACTATATATTACACCATGTATTATATTTCAAATTTAATTTATACCTATGCTCTAATAAAGCAATCAAAAGCACATGTCTCGTTGTATATGATAGTATCATTGGATCGATGATCATTGAACAAGATTGATGAGTTAGGACCAAAACAATAAAGGTAGGTGAAACAAATTAGGTTGGGTGTGAGTATAAAACCTTTCTTTAGTCTTTTCCTTTCCTTTAGGGTTGGAGTCTCTATATATAACAAACACATTTCTTTTTTTTTCTCTATTGATTCCTCACGATTCCTCACCTGCCTTCTATTTCGACCTCACAACCCACCCCTCACTATGTTGAAGTTTTTACCTACCTTCTTTTTCACCCTCACAACCCACCCTTTTTATGGTAAGGTTTCTAACTACAATAGAGATATCACCTGCTTTTAGGCCTTAAAGACTATGGTAATTATGTGTGATACTACAATAACTATTAACCTAATCTAATGGATGGAAAATTAACTTTGTATGTTTATTTATGTTCCTGTTATTTTATTGAACAAACAAATTTGGTTTAATTAGCATATTCCTTATTACAGATATTTTTTCAGTTAATAAGTTTTTTCAGTTAATAAGTTAATAGAGAGTTGGAAATTGTATTATATGTTTTACTTTGGGTTGACTAACATCTCAATGTTTTTGTAATTAATTAGCATTTTTCATAACATGGATTTTCTTGAAGTGTATCATTTTGAAAAGATTGATTCTCTCAATCTTGAAAATTGACATTTTCTTTCGTGCATAGGTTGAGTGTGCTCTCCCTTCAAGTTTTCACGAGTCAATTTCTTTATGTATTCTACAATGAACATTCAGTCCAATCCACGCACTTTAACTAATTTTAACTTATATGGAAATAAATAAATAAAATTACAATAAATATTATTGTAAATCATATTTCATATTTAAATTGGAGATAATTAAACTATATTATATATATATATATAAATTAATTTTTATATTATTTTGAATATCACATTACCTTTACTTTTAGGTATCTTGTTAATATAAACATTATATTTTATAGAGATAGAAAACATTCAATAAACTCCAAAGAATGAGATTGTCTAATACACTATATCCATATATAGAAAACATTCAATAAACTCCAAAGAATGAGATTGTCTAATACACTATATCCATATGTTGCACGTTACTTTTCCAAAATATCTTGAAGAAGGTTATTCAAGGTTATTTGATTCATTAAGGTTAATTAAGGTTAATAATAATTGAGGGAGTCGGGGACATAAAAAAAAAAATCTCTTTAATTGAAAGGTGATTAAGATTTATAGTAAACCAACAATAATAATTTAATATTAATTTGAAAGATTATATATATTTTTCTTCATAGTTTGGTACGTTAGTTTAAGTGGGTGGGAATAGAAACTCTGAGTACTTCTCCACATTTTGTAGATGATAAACGAGGTAAGGCCCTAAACAATCTCTTGACCAAAGATTTGACCCTCAAACCTCATACCTAACAAACAAAAACAATCATCCACTTGAACTAACCCACCGGATATATATATATATATATATATATATATATATATATATATATATATATATATAATTAATGAATAATAACATTTTATAAATATTTTTTTTTATGATTAATAAAATTATTTAAGAATGATTATTTTTTAAGTATTAAGTGTTAAATATTTTCATGATTCAAATTGAAAAGGAATTAAGATCTATGTTATACCATGGTCAAACTTGAAATGTGTGGAAGTTCTTCTATAATAATTTTAAGGATATAGTCCATTTATTACTTTAAAGTGATAATCTTTCATTTTATGACCAATTCATGATGGATTACTTGGAGGATGTCTTCTAAGAAGGGTTAGAGATGAGACCATTCAAAACTTTATTTGAGAAATGTTACAAAGGGTTAGAGATGAGACTAGTCAAAACTCTATTTTAGAAATGTTACAAAGGGTTAGAGATGAGACTAGTCAAAACTCTACTTGAGAAATGTGTAACATTTTATTAATGACTATATGTGGCATCTATCCATGTTGTGTAATTTACAAAATAACTCAAAAATACTTACCCAAAATTAAAAACATAGTGAACTCAAAGATTCTTACCCAAAATTAAAAATTAAAAACATAGTGAACCTCTTAAGAAAAAATACTATGTATAATTTTATTTATTCTTTTAATTTCATATATATATTTTCTTATTCTTTTTATATCTAAATATATATTTATAATTTTTTTTATTCTCTTTATTTTTCTTAATAAACAATCAACTTTGACTTATACATAGATTTAACCATTTTTATGTTCATAGCGTATTATATCTATGTATATGCACATGCGGGTACACATATAACTATGACCTATAACATAATTATTAAAAACTATATATTATATATTATAAAATAAAAAGAAATTATAATTTATTTATTATTATTATATATCGATTATATGTTAAAAAATTAGTTAACTAACTTTGTCAAATTTTTAATCAGAAACTTAAATTAAATGATTTGTCAAATTTTTAATAAGAAACTTAAATTAAATGATTTTAGCAAAATGGTGGTCAAGTTTCATATAGTTATTAAAAAACAAAATACACCAATTTTTAGCTAATTTAAATTATAATTCATATTAATTAATGAGATTTGATCATATTGTCTTCATTATTAATCACATTGATATTAATGATGAATCACATTAACGTTGATAAAACCAATATAAATGTTATGTATATGGAAGATTCTATTCACAAGAAAATACTAATTGACATACAATAGTTAAATACATGCCTAACAAGAAACATGAACCATTTAATATATAAATTTCATAAACACTTGCATAACATCATAGTTGCTATAACGACGAACTTGGATTTGAAGCACTCTATTGAGATGCCATGGAATCAATTCCCTCTTCTAATATAGACACAAATATCATTAACAAAGTTGATTAAAAAATATGATTACAATGTGCCAAATTCCTACCTAACAAATGTATCAACCAATCAAGTAGATACCTCTTATGCTAAGGAATTGATCCTTAATTCCTCATAGGATAATAGATTTAACACAAAATAGAACCAGAGAATAAAATGTTTCCACACAAAAATATTTCTACTCTTAAAAAATCAAGGATCTAATATCTTGGGTTTAGCACTCAAGAGCCAAAATCAACCCTCTCTCCATGTTGGGAAGACTACCAAGACAAATGTTAGCATCGGTCCAACAAAATATACAATATCAAACCACCCCTCCCTCAAGAGTTTCATTGTTATAAAGGTCATATATGCCTAAGTTTTCATCGTGACAACATAACCTTAAGTATCAACCTCTTCACATAATCCTTTACTTATGTCATTTATGAGAGGGAAAGGGAACTGAGGATTTTCAACTTCTCTAAATAATTAATTACAATTAGCTACATTTAGGCACATGTAATGTCACATGTCCCCATCAGAGTAATTTCATATAATGTAAAATACTTATAAATCCCATTTGTGCCACTTAGCTTGTGGACTGTATAATTTTCCCATTATATTTTATAATAAACCACATGGTGACAAGTTGGGTTGTCTCCCCAATTTCCACTACAATAATTCCAAAAATAAAATTTAAAACAAAATTCATTTATTAAGTACAAAATGTGTTCTCATGGTCCCACATGGTAAGGTTATGTTGGCATGCGAAATGTCCTTTGTCAAATTCATAGGTTCAACTAGTGCAAGGGTCCAGTTAGGCATTTCTCCATTGAAATGGAAAACCCTTTGTTTATGGCCTCACTTCCATAATCTAGGTATGAATTATCAAAGGAAACTATTATGCATGCACAATAGTGCAATTTGAGATGAAACTAACTAAATCCTAACTAAGAGTGGTAGGAAGAGCTGATAGTTAAATAGATAGCAAGGGAAATGGTCCACAATTGCCACTAGAAATGAACTCGAGTTAGAACCTCCCAACTTCCTCTTGAAGTGGAATGATACAAACATTGGGAACAATTACCTTGTGTACAACCAACAATATCAAATGAAACAAGATTAAGCATATATTGTTACGGTGAATAGTCTACCAACTAAAGCATATGCTTTGAGTAACACTCCCTATTTCTTCTCAAAATTTAGAAATGCATGGGGTAAGTAAGGGCATACATTATAAGAAGAAGAATAGTCTATATAAATTTCAATATGTATATCTACAAGCTTCAAGAAAAACATGAAAGGAAAGAGTATTCCACAACTAGTCACATTTGAAATTGTATAACTAACATAATCTCTTATTAACTTATGGAGATAACTTACAATTCCAAGATGAAAATTTTATTCATGATTAAACTGTATCTATTTATGAGATTTACTAATGACTCTTGGTCTTCTAGTTCCTTGACTCTTGGCCTTGTAATTTTTAAACTACTTGGATTTCCTAGCTTACTTGCCCTTCTAGCCTTACATAGGTTTTTATTTTTTCCTCATGTTGATGATGAGGATATTATTTAATTGAAATATTCAATATTACACAATTCCCTTTCAGTTCAAGTGAAACTCTCAACTAACCCATTTTCCTCTTGTGACTACAAGCCAAGTAAAGGTCCCATGTATTTAGATAGTAGTTTAACTTGCTTTCCTTATTCCTTACACTTAAGGTTTGGGACTTGTAGATTTATTCCTATCTCCTTTATCCATTTGAGTCTTTTAATCTATTGATGGTTAGACTTAATCCATTCTATTTTCAAGTTTTATTTGATAAGGGCATTCAATCTTTGCCTCTACTACTTGATTGTAGAGAAGTGTATGAATAGTCTCTCGTTATTTTTTATAGGCTACAAATCTAGGGAAAACCCCAAGTACTTCCCCTCATTTCGATGATGGTACTAAGGGTAAACCCTAGAATCTTCAGGGAACAAGGCCGACCAACAAACAAGGCTCAAAGCCAGTACAACAATATACTTTTTATGACCTCAATATGTCACTAGAAGGAATTGAACCTGGGTGGGAGGATAAATATCATTCCTCCCAACCACCTAAGATAAACTCAATTAACAAATAGTCTCTTGTTATGTTTCTTCCTCTTTCAATGTTGAATTGAATATGGATCATTGTATCCTATATTTCCTAAACATATAGAACCTTAATTTAATCTTGAATCATTGTTCCAATGAACACATATAGAAAATAAAAGAGAAATTTCCTTACCTATGCAATTTGAAACCATGAAAAAACATGTATGGCCAGAAGAATCCTTGAAATGTTTAAAAAGATGTGTACAACAGTACCTTATCGCAAAATTAGCGTGTTCAAATGAAAACATATACCATTTAATATTTCCTTACATTACTAATGATCGATGCATGTGTTTCTGATGATAAGCTCATGAAAGAAAATTTATAAATTATTATATCTCTTTGATTTATTTTCATTAGAATTTTGTACATATTGAGTTTCATTAATGGTATAAAATAAAATTGATTTCTCATGAGGTTTTTGTTTTGGTGTCCAAGATCTTCTTAGCACAATCCTCCAAAATCTTGCGAGAGTATGTCTCTTTATTAGATTATTAAAAGTAACAAATCATGCTAGGAAATTTTATTAAAGATGAAATGAGAGGGCATTGATCCTTCAGAGAAATATCATCTAATGTACCCAAATCTACTTCCAATCCTTTTTCATTCAAGATTTACCTCATAGTGATCTGTATACTCATTTTGGAAAAATATATAAATATTCAAAACCTTCACTAATCTAAAACCATTGATCTTGAAAACAAGAGATGAAGGATTTAAATCCCATTCAACCAAACTTGTGATCATTATAAACATGTTGCTAACCTCACCTTTCCAAATAAAAATTCACACAACAATATGGTTTGACAAAGGATTGGCGTCTTATTTACAATATGGTTTGGAAAAGTATTGGTACTTTATTTACAAGATAATAAGACTAATAATGAATGTAAATCTTCTCTTCACTCAATCCCTTCACATAAACTTAAACATGAATCCATTTTCCTTTTAAACTTTTTTTGTTGAAGAAATTCCAATTTCATTACACATTCAAAGGTGCTCAACAAACCTTTACAAAGCATAGGAAGCATTGCATCCATAGGCACAAGACAAGAGGGAGCATTAAAAAATTACATGGAAAATGTATCTTTTGTCTATTCACTTATCAAGGATCCTTGACTCTAACCCACAATGAAAACACAATCAATCCAATGTGTCATTCAAAATGAATTACAAGCTTATTACAATAGATTTTCACCCTAAAACTTTTGACAAATTGCAAAAAGTACCTTTCTCCTTTGAGATGTCATTGAGTTTGTTGAAGGTGCAATGAGTGGGTATTTTTTCTCAGTCTAAATAAATTCTTTGTTCAATTGAAAAAAATATATTCTCACAATCATATTTCATTCATGATTGAGTCTATATAGCAGACACACTTATGCTTTCCAAATGTGCACGCACATGGATATTTCACTAGTATAAAATTGAAAATTGAAAATTGAAAACAAAGAAAAATGAAAGATCGAGCTCTTAGAGAAAATACATGGAAACTTATGAACCATAGCCAACTCTCATTGATAAACATTCACAATAATATGGCTTAAAAACAAAATGTGGTTCTTAGAGAAAATACATGGAAACTTATGAACCATAGCCAACACTCATCGATAAACATTCACTTTAATATGGCTTAAAAACAAAACGTGGCAGATCATTCGAGAAGACATAACAAAGACTATTTACTAGTTTGTCAAAGTATAACTTCTCTTCCATTCAATTTCTTCATACAAAATAGCATGAAAATTAATGCATATCTTCCAAATTCCTCATGTTGATTAACTTGAACCATCATTGCACATTCTAAAGCATTCAACCCAGCCTAAGGAAAACAATTCATTAGTTGGTAAATCAAAGGAAGAAAGCATTGATACTAAAGGGATATTTGAGCCATTTCTTCCCAGCAAAGTGTCTTCAATTGAAATTTTAACATTTAAACCAACCAGTCGCTTGTATATACATGAGAAACCAAGGGTTATTTCATTGTCCAACCCTTTATTTATGGTATAAAAACCTCAAATAATGAACATTATATGTACTCGTAAAAGATTACAATAATTACGTCGATAGGTGTACACCTATTGGAAATGGCTAGAATTAATGGTTTTCTAATCACAAATGAGTTTTTAATGGACACAATATTATATGTTCAGAATATTCTTTGTGGTCACACTAAATGAAAGGCTGTGATTTCAAAAATTAACTTCCTTGCATAACAAAAAAATGTCATTTCATCATCAAAAAATGTGATTAAGATAATTAACATAACAAATGACGATTCAATTTAAACATTGGATTTAAATTTTTACTGCACGTTGATTTTAATTTTGATTTTTACTGTATTTAGTTTTTTTTACAAGATCATTCGCTTCCCAGGTGTTTGTTGTTCGTGGGGGTGTTGGCCAACTCTACTTTTTACCAGCTGTGCCTGCATTTTTAAAATTGATGTTCCCTCGATCAATTCCCCTTTCTTTCACTTGTTTTCCTCCCACTTTCGAGGTGTTCATTGTTCGTGGAGTGCCGACTAGCTCTAATTTTTACCAATTGTGCGTGAATTTTTAACACTTACCACTCCAAGTTTTCTTTCTATGCGTGGTAATTGTTTAGGGTTTTTACTAAGTTTTTCTTAACTATTTGTGGGTGGATTGGGTGCCATCAATGTCTTCTCACCATGTTTCTATGATGTGGATCGGTGGGACACCATTTTCATTAACAATTTCATTAAAATAAAGGAAACCATCATAGAGAACTATCGATCGGTTCCTCGCTATCCGTCCATGCATTGCAATCGAAATTGTAAGTTTTAAACCTGTGAAGTAAAGCAATGCATATAGATTCTTAAGTAAAACAGAAATTAATCAATGGCTCATTCACATAGTACTCAGAGATTTATACCGAAAACTCTCAACCAGAAAAACCTTTCTTATATTCATTATATCGAATTTCACCATTCACCATACAATATATACAATTTTTTTAGGTATTTCATAGATACCAAAACCCTAATCCCTTAATCCAGGATTAATTTACAAAACCACTAAAAATAGCAAAAACCGCCCCAAAACAAAATATGTCGGGGTGTTGCCCTGAATGCTACGTGTAACCAGGGAGGGGGCATACCTACCACCCCCCCGCCTGTGACCCCCCTAGGAAAGTGCCCAGTGCACACGGCACAACCAGAGCACTAGTATAAGGGATCGTCAGATGCAGTTGTCATATCTGATGCACCCACAAACACACATGCAAAGAATATAACACATACCCAACATTCTCCCACTTGTTGTTTTCTTTGCATCCAGGGGTCCAGGGGATTATATAGTCAACAATCCAGCGCAACAATGCCCATTGTTACTCTACACTAGGAGAAATTTTCTGTGCTCATAGACTTTGTCAATGAATCTGCAATATTCTTCAAAGTGTCAACCTTTTCCAGCAACACCTTCTTTTCCTCAACCATGTCTCTCACAAAGTGACATTGAACATCAATATTCTTTGTCTTCGAATGATAAGCTAGGTTATTTGCCAGGAATATTGCACTCTGACTGTCATAATCTAATCTCACTGCTTGTTGTACCAACCCAATACCTGAACACAATCTTTGTAACCATATTGCTTCCTTTCTTGCATGAGTGGATGCCATGTATTCAAATTCTGTAGTTGAGAGTGCCACTACAGCTTGTCTTTTGCTCATCCAACTGATTTCTCCTTCAAATAGGTTAAACACATACCCACTTGTAGATCTTTTGTGATCGATATCTCCAACCCAATATGCATCAACAAAGCCATGTATGTCCAACACTCTATCCAATCTTGGTCTTTCTTGGTAGCACAATCTATAACTGGTAGTTCAACGAAGATACCTGAAGAACCTCTTTACTATTGTCCAATGCTCCTTCCCTGGTTTTGACATATACCTACTCAAAACTCCCACTACATGTGCAATGTCCGATCTAGTACAGACCATTTCATACATCAAACTGCCAACTGCACTAGCATACATAACATGGGACATGTCCTCTTCTTCTTCCTGTGTCTCAGGACATTGATCTATAGATAACTTTACACCTATAGGAATAGGAACCTTGACCGGTCCTTCTTGGATGAAATATGGAACTTTGAGCTATGGAACTGAGGTCCTTCTTGGATTAAATATGGACACAAGCCTAGGTGACAATCTTTCCAATGGGGAAATCAAACTCAGGTTCTTTAATGTTTATTTGTTTAGAGAGTTACCCATTGGAATCAGATATAATTTTGGGTTTGGTTTGTTGCAGGAGTATTAATATATCTATACACCATCGTCTTTTTAGTGTCTTTTTTCAAAGGAAGGCATGTCTAGGTTGATCACTGCTAGCTCTTTAACTACTTCACCAATATTTTAGGAGTTCCTAATTTTGAGTTTCTGCTATGACAGTAGGGAAACATAAAAAAATAAGGAATATTTCAAGCTATATAGAGGCTAATTCTATTGAGGATAATTATCGTTATGAGTATTTTCTATAATGTCACTTTATGCCATTGGGTTTTCCTTCTTTCAAGTATCTGGCATGAGTGTTTTTCCAACAAGATTCAAAAACTGGTGCATATAGTGTCAAAATCAGAAAAAACAGAGGTGAAGGAGGTCACTAGTATTGCCATAAACAACACCAGCAGGGTCACTGAGCCTCATGAGTTTACAAATCCTGTTTTCCTAATGAAAAAAATGCCCAGATATTCCTCTTTTGCATATTTGATTCCTCATTGTAAAGTGACATTGGCAGATATCCATCTTAATCCTATATCTATTACGCATACAGATTAATCCAAGTATCATAAGATGAGATGTTTTAGAAAGAGGTGATTGAGTTGTCAATATGAACCTATGAGTTTCCAGTCATTTATTTTTTCTCATTATAATTATTTTTACATATGTTTCTCAGTTAGGGTGGGATGAAATTATGATCTGGCATTGACACCTCGATGTCAAAATTCCCATCCTGACATTAGCCCTTCAAAGTTGATGCCATAACTAACAGATTAAACACTTGGACATTTCAAGTGTTTTTATAAGGCTCGGCACATAACAAATCTTGTTCTTACTATAACTAATTGTAGAACAAATTAGGCTTCATCAGAGTTGTGAAATTCCTGTTATTTGTATAGTTATAATTTGTGGTTTTGGATGGTGTTGTAGAGACACTCGTTCACCCTCCAAAGATAAGGTAGAGTGGAGAAAATGAGGAGCCAAGATGAAAACCTTTGAGTAGGACATGATGTAGTTGGCAACGATATTGAACATATATTATACTCCCAAGAGTTATCCATAGGATTTTGTGAAGTGTTTATTTGGGACAACCTGACTGGATAAAAGTCTCGGAGGTTTATCTCATGGCTAGTTCTCAACTGAGAAAAAGGTACTTACAATGCCTATGTTTATAGTTGAATTTTCCCTATATTTAGTGAGAAAAAAGGGGTGTAGAGAGAGAGAAAGAGGTGGGGGTCCACCGATGGAGGGAGAGAGAGGGTGGAAGTTGGAGAGATAGAGAGAGTGTGAAAGACACAAAGATTTCGTAATGAACAACTTACTGACAATCCATAATAAGATATAATAATAATAATAATAATAATAATAATAATAATTGATAATAAATGATGATATTACAAAGATAGCATCTATATATATATATGCCCTTTATGGTTTTATGAAGATTCATGACTTTTAGTCATGACCTTTTATTACATGAATGTTTAATTTTACTTTTATTTATTATTTTAATGTCTTTATATTATATTATTTATTTATTGTGACATTTTCCTTCCCTTAAATTTTGATTTTTCCTCAAAGAAGTGATAAGGAAGGATGTAACTAGAGAAAGTTCTCTGACTCCCATGAAACATCTTTTTCCCATAGATTTTTCCATTTAATCAGATATTCCTTGATTACTCGAGAACATAATCTCTTTTCCCGGGTGGCAATAATGGCTTCGAGCTCTAAAATGATTCTTCCTTCCTCATCCAACATAGGAAGTATAGTTTGTGCCTGTTTTTGTTGTCCCAAGACTCTCTTTAGGCATGATACATGAAAGACATTGTGGATACGACTTTTATATGGTAAATCCAACTAGTTGGCTACGTGACTGATTTTTCTATTTATTTGATATGGTCCATAAAATTTTGGAGAATATTTATTATTCCCATGTTGTTGAAGCGATAACTGTTTGTAAGGTTGAAGTCTCACAAATACCCATTCTCCTACTTCGAATTCTCTTTCTATTTGATTTTGGTCATCTTGTTGCTTCATTCGGTTCCTTGTAGCTGTTAAGTTTTCTTTAAGTAACTGAAGGATATTTTGACTTTTATCTAAATGGTCTTTTACTGACGCAACTTTTATGTGGTTGGTGGAAAAATCCTTCCATGATGGATTTTTGTAGCCATAAATATATTGGAAAGGTGTCATTTTACCTGATGTGTGATAAGTGGAATTATTCCACCACTCAGCAAGGTGCAACCATTGAAACCAATTATTTTGTTTGTTAGAGATAAAACAACAAATATAGGTTTCTAAACATTTATTGATGACTTATGTTTGACCATATGTTTGAGGGTGGTAAGTTGAGCTCATATTGAGAGAGGTTCCAATATGCTTTCAAAATTCTCTCCAAAATTCCCTTTAAATTTGTCATCTCTATTGTTAACGATAACCTTAGGGAACCCATGTAGTTTGTAAATATTTTTACAGAATATTTCAGCCGTTTGTTTTGTTGAATCCGTTTTCCTTACTCCAATAAAGTGTGTATACTTACTTAGTGTGTCTACTACTACTAATATTTTATCTTTTTTGTCGGATATGGGTAGTCCTTCAATGAAATCCATTGAAATTTCTTCCCATTTTTTGTTGCGGATGTGTAATGGGTGGAGTAACCTAGGGATTGATACATTTTCATTCTTGTTCCTTTGACAGAGATCACATTCTTCTACATATTTTAGAATATATGCAGTCATCCCTTTCCAAAAAAAAGATCTTCATGCATTATAATATGTTTTGAAAACTCCTACATGACCTGCAGCTGGGCAATCATGAGATTCTTGAAGAACCTTGGCTTTAAATCTTGTGTTGGTATTTAAGTAGATTCTCCCTTTATACCATAAGATGTTGTTTTTCCATACAAACTTAGGATATTGATTTAAATTGTTGATTATAGAGAAAGTCTTCGGGTTTTTTGCATACTTAGTTCAGATTTCATCCAACCATTCTGGAATGGCTATTGATATTGAAAAAACTTTTGTTTCTTCATCTTTTCGTGATAGGGAATTATCTGTGTCATTGTCTTTTCCTCTTTTATGTAGAATTTCCATATCAAACGTGGAAATTTTCTCTATCCACTTTTGTTGTTCAATCGACAATGTTTTTTGTTGTAACAAGTACTGGAGACTGTTATGATCTGTGTGTATCCAGAACTTACTTCCAAATATATATTGGCCCCATTTTGTCAATGAATGCATGATGGAAATCATTTCCTTGTTGTAAGTGGATTGTAAGAATTTTGTTTGATTTAATTTTCTACTCTTAAAAGCTATTGGGTGCCTATCTTGCATCAGTATGCTCCAATTCTAAAACCTGACGCATCACACTCGATGATGAAGGTTTTGGAGAAGTCAGGTGTTTCTAATATCGGGGTTGTGGACATAATATTTTTTAAATTTTCAAAACATTTTTGTGCTTCCACATTCCACTGGAAAGAGTTTTTATTAAGGAGAGTTGTTAGAGGGGTGGTTAAATGAGCATAATTCTTGAAGAATATTTGATAGTATCCTGTCAATCCTATAAATACTCGTAACTTGGATATGTTTTTGGGTTTAGGCCATCTTGTGATTTCCCTAATTTTCTTGGGGTCTACCTTGACTCCTTTTTTGGATATGATGTGACCAAGGTACTCTACTTCTCCTTTCCAAATGCACATTTTGACATTTTGGCATAGAATTGATTTTCCTCCATAAGAGATAACATTTGTCCCAAATGTTTCATATGCTCATCCCATGTTTTATTGTACACTAATATATCATCAAATAAGACTAAGACATGTTTCCATAAGTATGGGTGAAATAATTCATTCATTGTCGCTTGGAAAGTGGAGGGGGAATTAGTTAGCCCAAAAGGCATCATATTGAATTCGTAGTGTCCTTCGTGTGTCTGGAAAGAGTTCTTGGCTACATATTCTAGTCTGACTCTAATCTGGTAATACCCAGATTTTAAATCAAGTTTTGAAAAATATCTTGCTCTATGAAGTTCATCCAACATTTCATGAATAAACGGGATGGGAAATTTATTTTTGATTGTTTTTTTGTTTAGCCCTCAGTAATCTATTCATAATCTGAAAGATCCATATTTCTTTCTAACTAACACTACTGGAGTTGCATATGGACTTATTCTTTTCATGATGACACCACATTTTAATAGTTCTTCGACTAATCTTTCTATCTTTGTTTTGTGGTGATGAGGGTATATGTATGGTCTAACCTTGACTGGGCTTGATCCTGGTTTAACTTCAATTATATGTTCAATTATTATTTGAGGCGGTAACTCCATGGGAAGGTCTTGAAATACCTTCTTATGTTTTTGAATTATATCTTTGACGTCTGATGTTCTTAAGTCATCCTGTTCAGATTCTTTTGTTTCTATGTTTTGGCATTGGATGAAGTATGTGGTTGCTCCTTTTTGGATCATTTATTTTATTTGTTGTGATGACACAACCTGTGTTTATGGAGGTTTAAAACCATTTAATTTATAAATTTTCCATTGCCACTTGAATTGGATGAAATGTTCCTAGTGATTGAATGAGTATGTGCCCAAGGTTTGTAACCATTCAACTCTTGAAACCACATCAACTCCTCCCAGAGGGATGGTGTAAAGTTTTGATTCCAAATTGAAAATTTGGATTTGGAATTTCACCGTAGGGAATTCTCCAACATTTCCAATGTGTTTTTCGTCTGCAACCATTTATTTCATATCTGGAACTAGATATACAAATAATTTGAGTTTCCTTGCAATATTGATATTGAGGAAATTGTGAGTACTTCCAGTGTCGATTAGTACGGTGACATTATCATTTTTGATATGTCCTTTTAATTTTAGATTTTGTGGTTGGGTAATGCATGTGATGGTTGTGGGTGATATTCTTGGTGTGTCGTATACTATGGGTTTTGAAGTGTCATTTTGGAAATTTTCCATTTGTTCATTTATTGATTCTGTTGAGTCTGCTTCGTCGTCTTTCTCTACTTCACAAATGTACATATTTTTTGAGTGATCTTCAATATGGCATCTATGTCTAGGGTCCCATTTCTCTCCACATCATTTACATTTTCCTTATTTTATCCTTTGGGACTCTAAACTTCTTCTTCTATATTCACGTAGATTGGGTGGTATGTATTTTTCATTTCCTATGGTCTGAGGTACACTCCTTCTTGAGTAAACCTTGTTGAATCTCAATTAGCCTTCTAGTTTTTCTTATGTGGCTTTTGCCTTCCGTATTGTTATTTCTACTATAGTAACCTCATGCAATCTTAACTCGTCTTGGATATGTGGTTTGAGACCACCTTGTAAGACTGGAGTAATTGATCCTCAGATAGTCCAAATACTCGGGTGGTGAGAGCTTCCCATTGATGAATAAATTCATCTATGTTGCCTTTTTGTTGTAATCTAGTGAGTTTTGAAAAAAAATATTTTTCTGAGATGCCCTGGAATCTTTAAAAAAAATCATTTTTGAAAGAATTCCAATTATATGATTGAATTCTTACTTTCCACCATAGATACCAATCGTATGCAGTGACTTCAATGTACATCGATGCATATTTGAACTTTTCTTCATCGGTTGTAATATTATATATATGGAAATATTCTTCAGTTTTGTTAATCCAAGCTACGCATTCATTGTCGCCTCCATTGTATTTTGATAGTTCAATTTTGGCTTTGGGAGGATAAATTATTAAGGCTTGATGTTGTGGTATAGGTTGTGAATTTGAATTGTAGGGAGGTGGTGGTGACGGTGGTGGTGGGGCTGATGTGTTAGATGTGCCTGAGTCACTTGTTTCTGGTTGGGTGGCTTGCTGGTTCCCTTGGCCTTTTATTGCACTTAAAATCTCATTAAGCTTTTCTTCTTGATGTTGTGTCATCACAACTAGACTTTGTTGCAAATTGCCATTTATTTCCATTGAAATTTTTTCCGTTGTTGAGCCTCATTTCTTCTAGTAACTCATCGTGAGTTTTTTGCATTGACATTTCGAGTGATTTTCTAATTCTTTTACCCTCCTGGTCTATTTTTTCCACTTGATGTTTTAATTCCGACATGCTTCTGGTGTTTGGGAGTGAGTATTTTTCTGTAATTTTGAACTTACTTGGAACATCCATTTTTTAATTATTTAAAAATAATTGTGTATAATTTATGGTGGGAGGATGTGGGGTGGAAGGGTGTATGGTGGGTAAATGATTAAAGGAATATAGGGTATGGGTTTTTAAGGTTTGGACAATGAATATCGTGGAGGAGGTTAGAGGGATCCATGGGGTGAGGATGAAGAATGAATGAATGAGGGTGGAGAGATGAGGACATCAAGGTGAAGGAAGTCGATAGGGTGTTGGAAGTCAAAGGGAGGGGAGGGAAGGGCCAAATGGAGTGCAGAAGGAAAAAATAAAGGGAGTGTGAAGGGAGTGTAGGTTGGGAGTTTGCGCAGGGATGAATAGAAAAAGACCGGAGTTTGGGGCAATAGAGAGAGAGGGGAGGAGTTGGAGTGCGTGGGAGTGGAGGATGGTTATGAGAGGGAGTGGGGAGAATTTATAGAGTTGGACATTGCAGGGTGAGGGGAATGATGTTTGCATGTTGATGGGGGGGCATGAGGCAACTGGGAGAGGGGGTTGTGGGGTGGAGTGCATGGGAGAGGGGGTTGCACGGGGATGAAGAGAAGAAGGGAGTGTGGGAGTGATGCGTGAGAGAGGGGGTGCATGGGAAATTTGGAAGAGTAGGTGTAGTTCATGGATGGGCGAAGTGGAGGGAATTGACTGTGATATGGAGGAGTGACCAACTTTGATACCAATGTGAAAGACACAAATATTTTGTAATGAACATATTACTCAGAATCCATAATAAGATATATATATATATATATATATATATATAATAATTGATAATAAATGATGATATTAAAAAGATAGGGCCTGCCTATATATATCCCCTTTATGGTTTTATGAAGAGTCAT
>SNQJ01S0009940.1:138060-150230 GCA_010110895.2 Picea sitchensis | reverse complement strand
CAGAGTCGTCTGAATGATCTACCAATTCTGCTTGCAGAACATTTGACACAAATGACCAGTCGGGGATCGAGTCGACACTTCGGGGTGAAGTATCAGAGACATTTTCTGAGCCATGTCCCGTGACCTCGACATTCGCCTTTGCTTCTTTCTGCGGAGCCATGGCCGAAGTTTGCGTTTTCGCTCTCCTTCGATAGAACTGTGTATACATGCAGAAAGTAATTAACTCAGAAACGATGAGCTCCGCGTGCTATGAAAAATGCATAATGAAATGCAGCTCTTGCATATATTTGAAAAAATGGTACCTTTCAAAACAAGCCTGTCAATTCGAAATTAGAAATAAATTTATGCCGTAAAAATCCGATCTTACACATAGATTTACCTTATCTTCCCATTAATGTCATAAATTTTCGTGGTTTAAAAGTCAGTTGGCGCATGGAATTAAAATGCTCCTTCGATAATCGTACAAGCATCGAAACTCGAGATAAGTCTTGATTAAACTTAATTAATCCAAATTTGTCCATGTAAATAAATTTCTCGCTATTCGTTATCTCGTAAATTTTCTGTCAACATTTTGAGTTTCCAACTCCCGAGACCGCGAGGACTGAGTTTAGTTTAATCAAATGTAATCGGGATTTGAGGCATAATTAATTTCATAATCGTTTTATTTGCTTTATCGCAACTCGGAACCTCGAAGATCTATTTTTAGGAGATTTGTACGCCGAGTCGCGAAACCACGATATGGCAATAGTTAAGACTCAATTAAAGGGAAGAAAACTTGGATTAGGCAATTAATTAATCATGTCATAATTACCTCGTGACTTCGTGAGTCGAAGTTTTAGGCGTCGTAACTTTCAAAAAGATAGTGCCGAGTGGCGAAACGCCAAGAACAGATTTTAACCATGGTTAGCCTTTTTTCTTTTAACCCTTGACCAGGGTTAGCCCGAAAGAACCTCGTGATATCGGTTCTCGGAGCTGTAGAAATAAAAAATCAAACTTGGCGAACGCTGAGGAGCGAAACCCCGATGACGTCTAATCACTGAGTTAAGATTTTACCCTGGTTACTGTCTTGAGTGAGAATTTTAAAATGACTTCACCATTTTGTGACTCGGGACTTGTGAATTCATGGGTTATAATATTCGACTTGCGAGATTCCGAAGTAAAACAAAAAGAGCGCACAATCTTACGAAAGTGGACTTGTTTCGAGAGTAGAAAAATCATCGTTGCTTAAGTGACGAGGTTGCAGAGTCTTCATAGTCTTGGGGGGGGTATATCAAAATACCATCTTTAGATTTCAAGTATCAAAAACGAAAATTGTGACGGGTTAAAAACAAGGGCGGCTCCAACACATAGTATGTTGCTTCTATAGAGGCTAGTAAAGAGATGGTTTGGTTACAAATGTTTATGGAGGAATTGGGAAAGAAGTAGGAGAACAATAGGTTGTAATGTGACAGTCAGAGTGCCATTCATCTTGCAAATAATTCATCCTTCCATTCGAATACTAAGCATATACAACTTAGGTACCATTTCATACGATTCATCTTGGAAGATGGACATTTGAAGTTGGAAAAGATACACACTAGCCAGAATCCTGCAGACATGTTAACAAAGGGAGTAACCATGGAGAAACTAAGTTCTTGCTCAGTTTCAGTTGGTATTCAAGCATGAAGTTGAAGATGAGAAATTTTCTATGTCCAAGAAGGTTCATAGTCTAACAGATACAACAGTGGTGGAGTTGCTGAGATCAATCTCCAAGTGGGATATTTTTGGTTGTGGAGACTGATTATCTTCTAGATTCAAAGGTCTTTGTTTTTCATCCATATTTATACCCCATGAATACTTTACACCCCAGAATAATGTACAATCTTCCACGTGGGGGAGTACAGAGGGGGGTTACCCCCTCTGCGGGGTCCGAGGGAAAGCGAGGGTTCAAGGGAAACGTCCCCTGGATGGGGGTTTGGGGGTGAATCCCCGAAGGAAAAATTTCCTTGTAAATGTATATTTTAATTTCATTGTAAATATGGACCATTAATTATAAGGTCGCAGATCTAACGGTAGAAATTATTTTAGGGTTTTTTTCCCTAGAAGGAAACCCTCTTTTATGAGGGAAATGTATTGTCGCTAAGCATGATAGTGAATATTGTATTTTGAGATAGGAGACTATGAGAGAACGAAGAGGAACTTACAACGGGTTTGTTGTAGGTTGTATCCCTTCATTTGTTGGATAATAATAAAGGAAGGACCTGGAAATTTCTCTGGTGGATGTATCCCACACTGAGTTAACCACATATCTCTGTGTCTCTATTGTATTGTGTATCTTTTGTATTTTATTTCCGCATTTGTTTTATTTTATTGCTTAGCAATCCTACTTTTCTAACACATTCCACTATCAAATGATGTAGAGTCTAATTGGGCCTCGGTGGCGGGTTTGGTTCCTACTTTTGAGTTAAATGGATTTAGGACCCCTCAACAGAATTGGAACTAAAACGAGGGCCGATGAATGAATGGATGAAAACATTTCTAATCTAATATTTCACATAGCCTGTAGATTTCAAACAACCCACATTCATGGCTAGTCATTCTCAAGACATCCCACATACACTCAGTACTCCTGAAATGAGTAACTCACCCTAGAAATAGGAAGAACATTTTTTTCCTAAAATACCTTACGCTCTTCCCCACGAGGAGTTGAATCGGTTCAGAAAAATCACAAGAGATTACACCCAACAAATCGAAGCGCTACCCTTATCTCAATTACTCCCTCGTAGAAAACAAGTAAGTAGGCTAGTGGTCGACACCCCCGACTAGGTTTTTTTCCACATAGTAGAATACTTGATAGATTTATCCCTCACCGAGATTGAACATCCCCTCAACTTGATCCCCGAAACAACAGCTAGTAACTCCTCTAAGCCTGACGATTTTTCTGATGTGGAATGGTTTAACTCGGAACGCTCAGTTTTGGAGTCGGACGACATGGAATATAACAATGATCATAATGAAGAAAGGATAAACCCACCTCAAAATAATCAACCTTGGGTGACCAGGGATTCTCTGGACATCCCCGGACGAGTACATAACCTTCCCCGACATCCAGAAAAGTTACTCCCTAAATTTGACCCTAAAACCTCAGGATTGCCTGAAGACCATATCAAAAAAATCATACTAGCTATTAGACTGATGAATGTCCAACATGAAGATGTAGCATGTAGGATTTTCCCCTATAATTTTGAGAATTCGGCTTCCATGTGGTATTTTAACTTTCTTGTAGGGTCCATAACTAATTGGACAAAGTTTCAAAAGGATGTTTTAGATAAATTTACAGAAGAAACCACTACAGGAGATTTGATGGCTGAGTTGTTCAACGCCACCATGAGTTCAAAGGAGAAGGTTAAAGACTTCAATCAATGATTCACCACTATCTTGAACAAATTTCAACCCGAAGCTAAACCCACCCAGGAGTTGCAAATTGAAGTATATGCTAATGCTCTCCCTGCTTCCATTTCCATGTTTGTGAAGAGGGCTTCCAAAAATACCTTAGTTGACAATTTTGAGGAAGACAAAACAATAGAATTCCAATTGAAGGGATGTAAAGAAGGCCAGGTCTCATTAGTGTGGAACCTAACTCCCTCCCGTTGAATGGTCAATCCCTAAAACAATATTTCTGTTAAAAATAAATAAAAATAAAAATGTGTGTATTTCCATGATAATTTGTTTTTTAGGATGATTTTGGGGTACTTTATTTTTTCTTGTTATAGTACTTTTTGTTCTTTTGAAGTCTATGTTCAGAAAGGCATTGGTTGACCTTATTTCATGTAGTATAATGACCTATGTTCCTAACTCATGCTTAGATACAACACAAGAAGCATTGGGAGAATTGCGGTTGTTTTGAAGTAATTCTTTGTCTAACCTGTGCAGATAAATAGCCTTGGAAAAGCGATGAAGTGTCTTCCTGATGGTTTGGTAAAACCTAAAGTGAAATATGGTAAGTTGGAAAGGGCCTCATGTACCTCAATACAGAGTGAGAAAAAATTCACCTTAACCATCTCATTTTTTGCAAATAACAGACATCCTCCTCTCCCACTCACTCAGGGAATTCTGCCGAAATAAAATAAATTATACCAAATGAGTTCATAGTAGGAGAGGGTATGAAGATAACTATGTCGGGGCTATGAACGCTCATTGGTAGGAGAGTAGGGTATGTGACATCGGGGTGACTCCATTGTGGCTATGGATGCTTGCTGGCAGCGGAGCAACACCATAGCAAGTGAATGATGATAACTAAAAGGCCTGGTGCTAGTGAATGCTTTACTCAAATCTTGTCAAAAGATCGCATGGGTCATGGTTAGAGGAAACAAAGGTAGAATAAAGACTAAAACCCCACAGGTAGGCCTGAATTCACCAATAAGGGAATTACAAATGCAAGGATAGAAGAGGCTCTAATAAACAACCAGTTAAGTTCTTAACCAGCTAAGCACGGGGAAGGAATAAGGATTCTTCTTTCACCCAGTACGTCGTCATTTGTTTAGCACTCAACACACCCTAAAAATCCTTAGAAAATTTTGTCACTTTTTGGTTACCACTTGTTTTCTTCACTGTCTGACTCGATTTCATTTTGGGAAATGTTTTATCTTTGTTTGTTTTCATGAATCTCATCACCTATTCAGGTTTGTTTGAACTTATGAAACTTCTTGACTAAAAGACCTTAACACCTGAATTAAGAATCATCGGCCAAACACTAAACCTAACATGCTCAGGTTCGATGTCGGAAAGAATTCAAGTAAGTAAAGGAACCACATAGAAAACAATAGTCATGTTGGCATGTTTTACATGCAGTGTATTCTTGTCATTGATGGCAAGTACAACAAGAATGGCTTAAGTACAGGAAGAATGTATCAGGAGGGCACCAGAAGTATTTTGGGAAGACACAGCAGAGCAAGCTCGATAATATTAGAAGAGAAAGTGCAGAGTATGCATGTTTGTCATTGATGGAAAAGATCACGACCAGTTGCACAGGGATAATGGCATTGCAATGGCAAGTTCAAAAAGTGATCGTTGGATCCCATTCAAAAGTTCAACAAGTGATCGTTGGATACCATCCATTTTGGAGTTTCAGATACCAGGAGTTGGAGGTGTCAAGAAACTCACGACAAGAATGATGAAATCGCAGAATGCGAAACCACAACGTTTCGGAGTTTCAAATACTAGGAGTTGGAGGAGTCAAGGAAGCAACTCACGGTAGGAACTCGTGATATGAGAAATCACGAAAAGATCTGGACCGTCGAATCATCAAGATTATGGACCATTGATCTGAATCCATTTTGGAGTTTCGGATACCGGGAGTTGGAGGAGTCAAGATTCGAGACTCTTCATGACAGGAGTCCCGAAGTTGCAAAATGCGAAACGCCGAAATCCCAAAACAGGCACATCAACAAAGACTCCATTTTGGAGTTTCACAGACCGGGAAATCAAAGATCAAAGGAACTTTAACCTTTGAAGTAGTGAACCCAAGAGGTGAATGTGGCAGACCATGTCAGCAAGGACAGGTGGTAGCCTATGTCAGAAAGGACACGTGGTGCAATCATATAAGGACAAGTGTCAAGTTGATTTGGCATTTCAGGAACCTGGAAATCACAATTAAGAGTGACACATGGAAGACACATGGATAATGACACATAATCGAGTGACGTCATTCCAAGAATTTAGTTTCGAGAGTTTTAGCATCAACTCTCCCCCAAAGTCCCGAAAGCTAAAGTTTCGGGGTGGAGGATAGTCGTCCGATCACCACAGATCAAGGTTGACCTGAAGAGCAAAGATCTCAAATGATTAGTGAGTGGTCATAGGCTGTGGTCACATCGTCGAGAGTTGGAGGGAGGCACTAACAACTAAACTCCATTTCGGAGATCACAACTTGGAGAGTCGAGATGCCTCACAACATGAATTTGTGACATGCGAAATGCCAAAATGCGAAAACACCTTTTGGTGTAGGCTGTGGTCACCGTCAGTGGTCACGTGAGAGGGAGGAGCTAGCACCAAGTTAATATCCTTTTCGGTGATTTTAACATGAAGAGTCGAGACTCTTCACCACATGAATGTCAAAATGCCGAAATGCGAAATGGTGAAATCAACGCGAGACCCTGTGCTTGTAATCCAATGGTGTTGGATACTTGGAAATTTGATCGAAGGGATACTATTTCTCTTCACAGTTAATCGATCAGTTACAATTCAGTTAATAGAACTAAATCATGACTCTTGGATGGTTGGCGATTCAGTTGCTGATGTGTTTTCTTGGAGGTTCACAGTGTAACTGCTAAAAACGACTGATGGTTTATGCTAGAGGACTCGAAGAGACTTCAGGGTGATTTCCAGAGAAGATGAAGAGTCTTGAGTCATATTCCAGTGGAATGAAGATTGTTCATAGAGGCTATTGACATATGTAAGACCATTGGAGCCTCGAACTGCAACAGAGGGAATGAGCTCGACTGTGACAGAAAAGACGAAGAGTCTCGACTGCTGGAGAGGCTAAGGAATCTCGACATAACACCCAATGATGATGGATGCATGGGTTTAACCGCTAGAGAAGATGAAGAGTTGCAATGATGATCAGGTAGAGCACTCAACATTGGGAGAGAATGCAAAAGAATTGTGAATAGAGGATGCAAAAGATGCACAGAGAGAATAAAAACGTAGAACACAGAAGAGATTGGGTGTTTTTTAGAGTGATTCAGGTGTGTAGAAGGAGGCAAAGTGCAGCAACTGAAATGCACATAAGAGGAATGGTGCATAGAAGGGACATGGTGCATAGAGCATGAAAGTCAGAAGAACATAAAGCGTAAGGAAGGGTTGAGGAAGACATTGATGCAGGTAGAGTAGAGCAGTGTAGCAGAATAGTGATGAGACTAGTAAGCCATTGATAAATATTGTATCACTATGATAAATTTATATATAGCAAACTTTATATTTCAGGGTGGTAGGGAGGTGTTAGGGAGGACTGTTGTCCTCAAAGGTTCAAGTGGGTGCTTTAATACAAGGAGTTGTAGCTTCCATATGGTTGCCACCAGAGAAACGAGGGTGGTAGGGTGGTGAAAGGGAGAACTGTTGTTCTTTGTTTTACAGGTTGGTGCTTATGTGACTGGAAGTTGGTTCTTCCATCCAGTTGGTGCTGGAACACTTAGGGAGTTGTCACTTCCTTCTAGTGGGTGCTAGAGAAACCATGGAATTGGTGCTTCCTTCTAGTGGATGCTAGAGAAACCAGGGAGTTGGTGCTTCCTTCTAGTGGGTGCTAGAGAAATCGGGGAGTTGGTGCTTCCTTCTAGTGGGTGCTATAGAAACCAGGGAATTGGTGCTTCCTTCTAGTAGGTGCTAGAGAAAACAGATAGTTGGTGCTCTCAGCAAGTTGCAGCTTGCAAACCAGAGGTTTTAACCTCACAATGAGTTGGAGATCATATGTATGATAATGTACAGAATGTAAATATTATTTATCATACCAAGAAGAAGAGGTTTTTACCCTTTATGGGTTTCCTCAGGAAATATCTATCTCTGTATATTTCATATGTGTGACTGATGTCAAATGTTCTATTTCTTACCTCCCTGCATTATTGTGATTTTCATTAAGTGCTCTTCAAAGAGTTTAAAATAAGCATGATAACAACTGATTCAGCCCCCCTCTTAGTTTTCCAACAAGTTGTCAAGCGCCAATCGTCATCGACATCAACAGAAGGCGGTTTTGGTTTTCATAAGTTATTCGCATAAAGGTTTGAGAGATAGTCAATGCCCTATGCACTTTATCGGGATCAGGGAAAATACAGAAGGATCACAACAAACATTTAGACCACGATAAAGTTACATCCAATCGTCAATCCCCGATGTGTGTTCGACATCGAGAATTTTTCAAGGGAGCCGATCCAAAAGCACTTGGGTAGGTTTATCATTGATCGTCGATCCTTGACACTTTTAGGCATAGGAAAGTTAGGATTTGGTTTTAGAATGAATATCTTAAGGGGAGTATTGACTCCAATTAACATGAGCGAATTAAGTCACTGGTCTTGAATGCTACTTTTCTTTACCAAGTAAGAGGGTCGCATGGTTTAGTTCTATCCTGAGTCATTTTTGGTTCCCTAGGGCCTAGTCACACCTCCGAGTCAACTTTGCCACATCAACATTGTATGGTAATATCGATCATCATCAGAGATTTTGCAAGAGGATATCAATGAAAATGTTCAAAGCAAAATCCTGACCCCCAATCCAACAACTAAAAGAGAGAAGTGATGGGACATTTGCGACATTAGATACGATCAAATTTTGGACATTTAAGGAACTAGTTAATGCCCGTTCCCACATTAGTTGCTACCATGTGCACCGATTAGAAAACAACATTTTGAAATTTCCGATATACCACATTACCACCCGTTCCTTTGCCATCAACCCACAATGAATTTAAGTTTAAAATCCTTTGAAGATCCAACGACAGATTTGTTGAAATTTCACTCATAACCCGAATTGAATGGATGATGTGACACAGTAAGATCATCCATGTTTAAATCTCTAGAACCATTGTGAACAAATTCATTCTACATGTAAGTGAATTCTAGATCATCTGAAGGAGCAGAGTGAGAAATTTGAGACTATACTCACCCTTGTGATTATCAAACCAGGTTTAACAAGATTCAGAGGTATGTATCCAAGTCTGTCAGTTCGTTGGTTATAATTTATATATGTTCATCTGGTTTCTTACACAATCCCTAAACTATGCTCTAGTTGTAGGAATAATGTTTTCGAGAAAGACAACCACCAGACGCTCACCGAGAGAACCAAAGTTTAAAGAACCAGAGATAGGCGAAGGTTCTTCTCTAGGTACTACGAGGAAGTTGGAGTACGCCACTAGGGTGGAGCTGGTCATTAAAACAACAACAAATAAATATTTAGTCCAACCTCTGGCCTTTGGTGATACAAAGGGAAGCACCAAATCCAAGGTAGCACTCCCACAATGGGGGGATATCTTCAACATCATTATCCGAGAATAATTCCTAGAGTATATTCCACATAGAGACCTAGACGTAAGGTCGCTCGATGACTAGGTGTTCCCAAACATCCGATGGTCGTATTTTCACATGGTTGAAAGCAGAACCCATGTTTTCCCCTACATAGAGGTTCTAAAATGGCTCATCGACCATACGGACAACAAAAAGTGCTTGATAAACGATGAGAATGGTGGGTGCATCGGATTCTTCCTCCCGACAGAATTCCAGAAATACTACAAGCTCAGACACCCAGAGGAGTGGCTCAACACAGACTTCATGGTGAAGTTCTATGAATTCCATGACACCACTCAATTGATGGCTTCATGGTGGAAGGAAGACAATAAGTTCACTAATCAGAGAAATGGCTGGTATGGAATGATTAATCTGAGGGAGCCATACATCTATTTAATGGCTCTCATATATCAGTTATATGGAGAAAAGGAATTCTCTAAGTTTTCAGAAGCATGGATGCCTTTCTCATACACAGTTGCAATCGTCGGGAGCATCTTGAACTGACAAGCAATAATCTCCAAACAATTAAGCATATGTGTACAATAAGCTCAGACCAAATTTCTACATGGCCTCATACCTACTCGATTTCATGTGCACAAGGAACCTTTTCGCCGTCATGAATCTGAGCTGGCTTTTTGTAGAGATCTCGTTTCACATCTAATTCAACATGATATGGGAGAATAGGTACAAGAAATATTACACACTCATCTAATTCATTGCCCACATTTATTTTATTTTTTTTAAGAAGGAATGCCCAAGGATATTAACAGAAGCTAAGAAAATGATAGCCAAGGTAATCCATTGGTACTTGGAAGAGCGCTCAACCTACATCAGGGTGTTTGGGGCCACTTGAGCACCACATATCCTACTAGTTCATGTCCCAAACCGGCTCGTCGTGGGAGAATTTTTTTATTAGACCATCCTGTAGGGCTATAATTCCACATTGGTCAAAGGCAAGAAATGGGATTTCATACCCTATGGCTTCCATGTGGGGTTCTATCTAGTAAAGGATATCGCTCAAGCCAAATAAGAAGGGATGAGCCAATTTGAATTCAGATTCCAAACAGGCCAATTTTGCAAGCACCACCCTAAAGGTATGGTCCTCCAACATGCTTCACAGGTATCATCCTGTTATCACTCCAAGAAACTCTCCTAGGTTGTATCTCAGAGATGCCTGGTAACTTAACTGTTTTTGTAATTATTTACTCAATAATGGGTGTGGGTTTGGATCAAGATGAATATCTAAATCATTGGATTGTATCTTCAAGACAGTCTAGTTATATTCAAATAGTACAAGGCCTTTAAGAGCTATTATCAAATAGGTTTGAAAATCAAATGGATAAGAAACCAATCAATTAACTAGAACATACATAAACCATATATGATGGGTCAACAAAATATCAGTGGATGCTTATGATTCTTGTTTAATAATCAAAGGTAAGATGACAATTACCATATGACATTTAAACAGAGATAAAGAAACAAATTCAACTCATAGGCATAGAGTATAAATGAAAAGAAAGTCTGACAATAACAATGAAAGAAGCTTGCAGGCTAAGTATATTAAACAAAGTGTCAGTATCACAATGACAATAGAGTCTAGAACTCAAAGTTGAACCATTCATTCTTCCAATATTTTTGGATTTATAGCCTTTACAAACAGTTTCAAGATCCTAGAATACTGGATCAAATTTTGCCAAAAATAGAAAGTCAATTTATGGCCCAAGAAAATAGGCAAATATCCTAAAACATAGGTCAATTCCTATTCTTGGGTGATCTTCGTGTCCTTCATATTCTTCAACAGGTGTAGTAAGCCTTCCAAGGCTGATGGATTTTCATGAGAGATGAGAGAAGTTGAAAATGACACTTGTTGACCATAAAATAGTTTTGTCCCTGAAAATAGCTAACCAATTTTGACCTTTCAGCCTTGTAGAGTATCTCCAAAATCAAAACAGACTCTTAATAAGGATGTCATTAATTATTTTCTATCGATTGGAACTATTCCTGAGGCTTTTGGAGGAGGAAATCCTGGATCTGTGCAAAAATTCTAACATTTTTCCCTGTCAGTTCTTTCAATAGTTATAATAGACAAAATCTGGACCAATTAGCTACCGAAAGCTCTGCTTTTGGTGACTAATGAAAAATCGAAATGTTCACCTAAGCCACCGAAAGTTCTGTCTTAGTGAAATTATCAAAATTTCAAAATACCTTTTGTCTTAGCTCCGAAATGCCTTAGGGATGATCTTCTAAGTCTTTTGCACCTTGCTCAACTTTTGGAAAGCCTGTAGGACTATTGGTTGCCTCTAGTTCATTGCACTGAATTGTTATGTCTGCTAGGGTTTCAAGAGTAGCATGTGTTTGAGACTAGTGTTTTGAAGACATAGCTTGCTTCCTTAAAGCCCTAACCTTTTCCTTCAAGTCTTGAGTTACTCTCCATAAGTTGTTGTAATATTTTACAATCTTGTCCTTCTTTTTCTTTTCCTTTATGCTTTCATGTGCTAATCTTTCTAAGGCTGAGTGGCTTTCTGCAAAATTCTTCGACAGGGTTTCATATCTAGTTTTAATTACCCTTTCTAACACTTATTGTTGAGCTAACTTCTTTTTAAGCTTCTTGATTTCCTTTAATTTACTCTGCTTCACTTTCTTGCTAGATGAGGCATCTGCAACTTGTGGTTCTTGTTCTTCTTGGGGTGTAGGCGATGAAAGATCTTCATACCTTGTTGTGAATACATCTACATATACTAAATTTTCATGCCCTGTGGTAACTGAATCTTCATGCCTTGTTTCAGTCTGGTTCTCTTCAACCTTTGAGTCTATGTAGGGAATATTAAGAATGCTCTTGTTCACTGGGGGTTCTTCGACCTTCTTTATTTCACTACTGAAGTTTAGTTTCTTCTTAGTTTTATTAAGCTTAGAATAAGGAGAGGGTTGGTTAAATAGAACTGGAGAGATAGCTCTCCTCCTCCTCTTTCCACTCCTGGGAGTAGAAGACTTCTTGGAATGAGGACTCTTTTTACCCTCTGGTTGTAAATCAGTCTGAAAATCATTCCATAACAAGAAGTAATTCCATTCTTTTCTTCTCCTCTGCAACAGCTCATAAACCAAGATTTTAATCAAACCATGGTGGGCAGGGATGATTTTAGG
>SNQJ01S0009940.1:109359-131037 GCA_010110895.2 Picea sitchensis | reverse complement strand
AGTTACCATAGGACATTTAAAACTAGATAAAGAAACAAATTCAACTCATAGGCATAGAATAGAAATGAAAAGAAAGTTTGACAATAACAATGAAAGAATCTTGCAGGATGAGTATATTAAAGAAAGTGTCTGTATCAAAATAACAATAGAGTCTAGAACTCAAAGCCAAACCATTCATTCTTCCAATATTTTTATCTTTATAACCTTTACAAACAGTTTCAAGATCCTAGAATACTGGATCCAATATTTCTGGCCCAAGAAAATAGGCAAAGATCCTGAAACATAGGTCAATTCCTATTCTTGGGTGATCTTCATGTCCTTCATATTATTCGACAGGTGTAGTAAGCCTTCCAAGGCTGATATATTTTCATGAGATATGAGAGAAGTTGAAAATGACACCTGCTGACAATAAAATAGTTTTGTCCTTGAAAATAGCTAACCAATTTTGAACTTTCTGCCTTGTAGAGCATCTCCAAAAACAAAACAGACTCTTAATAAAGATGTCATTAATTATTGTCTATCGATTGGAACTATTCCTGAGGCTTTTGGATGAGGAAATCCTGGATCTGTGCAAAAATACTAACGTTCTTCCCTGTCAGTTCTTTCGGTAGTTAGAATAGACACAATCTGGACCAATTAACTATCGAAAGCTCTTCTTTTGGTGTCTAATGAACAATCGAAATGTCCGCCTAAGCCACCGAAAGTTTTGTCTTAGTGAAATTATTAAAATTTCAAAATAACTTTTGTCTTAGCTCCGAAACACCTTAGGTCTGATCTTCTGAGGCTTCTACACCTTGCTCAACTTCTGGAAAGCATGTAGGACTATTGGCTACCTCTGGTTCGTTGCACTGAACTGCTACCTCTAATAGGGTTTCAAGAGTTGCATGTGTTTGAGATTGGTGTTTTGAAGACATAGTTTGCGTCTTAAAGCCCTGACCTTTTTCTTCAAGTCTTGGGCTACACTCCATAAGTTGTTGTAATCTTTTACAATCTTGTCCATCTTTTCCTTTTCCTTTATGCTTTCATGTGCTAATATTTCTAAGGCTGATTTGATTTCTGCAAAATTCTTTGACAAGGTTTCATATCTATTTTTAATTACCCTTTCTAGCACTTCTTATTGAGCTAACTTCTTTTTAAGCTTCTTGATTTCCTTTGATTTACTCTGCTTCACTTTTTTGCTAGATGAGGCATCTGCAACTTGTGGTTCTTGTTATTCTTGGGGTGTAGGTGATGGAAGACATTCATACCTTGTTGTGAATACATCTACATATACTGAATTTTCATGCCTATGGTAACTGAATCTTCATGCCCTGTTTCAATCTGGTGCTCTTCATCCTCCGAGTCTATGTAGGGAATATTAAGAATGCTCTTGTTCACTGGGGGTTCTTCGGCCTTCTCTGTTTCACTGTTGAAGTTTAGTTTCTTCTTATTTTTATTAATCTTAGAATAAGGAGAGGGTTGGTTAACTGGAACTAGAGAGATAACTCTCCTCCTCCTCTTTACATTGCCGGGAGTAGAAGACTTCTTGGAATGAGGACTCTTTTTTCCCTTTGGTTGTACATCAGTCTGAAAATCATTCCAGAACAAGAAGTAATTCCATTATTTTCTTCTCCTCTGCAACAACTCATAAACCAAGTGTTTAATCAAACCATGGTGGGATAGCCTGCCTTCAACTTTGTTGGGCTTAGCCTTGACCTAATGAGCCATCTTAGATAAGCTTTCATGGAGATAATAGGGAAGATTGAGTGGGTTTCTACTAGTGAAATGATTCATGAGTTTGAAATGGTAAATCATCACCCTATTCTATCTTCCTTCACAAGTTATATAAACCAGAATGTCTTTTAGTAACTGTTTCCATTTCTCTTCAAGGAAAGACACAGGAATGTCTTTCTTCCATATCAAACCCTTATGTTCTGGTTTCAAGTAGGCCTTGAATTCAACATTCTTTGTGACAGTGGTTTTGAACCAGTTTTCTCTAGTCCTCGGAATCTCTGTCACCTCAGCTATGAGGGGTTCATCCACCTTGAATTCATATTGACCGATGGCTTCTTTCCTTCCATCAAAATTCAAGGAAAAATCTTCTGCCACCTACTGGTGAGAGCTCTGTAATTGTTTACAAAAATTATAGAAAACTACATCTATGAAAAGTTGGCATACCTCCAGGTGTGATTCCAAGTAACTAATGTCGTCCAATGCCTTCCTCAGAGTTGAACCTCCTTTCTTCATCTGTCGCAATGTTCCTGTACACCTGCAATTGAAAAATCAGGTTTTGGGGAAAAATTACACAGCGTAGACTTTGGAAGCTTTGGCTCAGTTGTGATAGGGACAAGAAGTATGAGTTGTGCATTAGAATGTGGCACTGATTACAAGGGATGCAAAAGAGTGGCTTAAGATTTGAAACAATCATGGTTGGTGACTATAATGATGGGAAGTACGTAACCATGTGATCTGATGAAACAACCATTTGAAAAGATTTGGTATATCATGCAGGGATCAGCTCCAAGTCTCTAAACGATTTTCCTCTTGTCTTTTCGACGGCTAATTGCAATCATAAAACCTCAATCCCGATGGTTTAGGCGTGTGAAAGGACGTGTTGACTCCTCCCACACTCCTGCAATTTATGTGGCTAAAATAGCCATGAACTTCTTTGTTTAAGCTGTCGAAAGCTAAGACTTTTGGTATCTAAGAAGCACTTTTGAGGAAACACCTAAGCCACCAAAACTTGAGATTTGACTTAAATAAAATAAAAATGAAACCAAATGTTTTATATAACTTTATTACATGCATAAAGCCCTAAAAATGATCCTTTAAAAATTTGAAAATGTATTTTCAAATGACATCCTATGACCTAAAATAAATCAACTTGATTAATTTATTTGAGGAGATAACACATCCTACTGGTCGTATGCTCCCGATAAGTTTGAGGACAAAGTCTTCACATAGAATGCCCAAGACTGGGATGAGGTGGTGTAGAGGATGGCCAACCCAAACATGACCAGTTTCCATGTCATGAGCATGTATGAACAGGTCGAAATAGTAGTGCAGACGGCTCAAGAGGCCCTTAGATCTAGGGAAGAAATCAAAGCGGTAGAGAAAACATAGACAAAGAGAAGGGGATTTTTCTTGACACCATAGGCACATGCAAGGGGATTTCTCTTAATGGTAGAGGAACAAAGAGTCATTGATCAGTTGGAGAATGACACGGACCTTCTAGAGATGACGAGGGTTCCTACCGACAAACCAATCAAAAGTCAGGGAGGACGAAGTGACCCAGAGACGATACAAATTGAAGAAACCACCGGGTCAGATAACCCTAAAGCTTCAACACCACAGATTGGATCACTAGGGGAAGTTTCATCTCAGCCTGAGACAATGAGGACATCAGGGAGAACAAGTACACCAAATCCCCTATTCAATCTAATAACCATCTACGATGATGAGAAAATTTCATAGGTGTCCATGGTAACTCCACTGAAAATCATAGAGGAAACAAAACCTGAGAAGGCAGCCACCCCGAGTCTCGATGCTTCATTTCAGAGCCACCTACAGAATGAGAATGAGGTGGAAAGTGACTTGGATGAAGAGCCACTTGACATACCAAGAATCCAAATGGACGACTCGATGCATGAGACACGATCGCTCAAACAAGAAGGAGAAATCACACAATAGAAAATCAACGTTTCAACAGCCGATTACCAAGTAAGTATTGAACTTGCCTCTGATTCCTCATTTTTCACCAGTACTTTACCACTCGATGAGAAACAACTAGAGGTCAAGCCATCAGGACATACAGTAGAGGTTCATGAACCCAGTCTTGAAGAGATATACATTGTTGGGAGCATCAGAAACACTCTTACTTGGGGAAAGAAACAAATCCCCGAACCTGTGGATAAGGTTGTCAATAGACAATCCATCACCTACAACCGAAAGAGGAAATCCATCATGAAGAGAACCACAAAGAAAAGGAGGCTTACTTTGGACAATTCCATCCTCATCACAAGAGAGGAGAAATTGATCAGCACAGAGCATGCCAAGATGTTTGAGCTTATCGGCGTAGGGATGGTAATCACATATACCACCCTGGATAAAGCAAGGACTCCACACATGCCACGATATTCTTGAGAAGCGAATTCCAAGATGCCTACAACAAATTCACAAGTGAGCGGAAAATTTTCACTGCAGGGATAGCCGATTTCTAGGAAGACACCCTTATGGCACTAGTAATGTGAAAAGACATGGAAAGATGGTATGAGAAGTCCCACCAAGCGGTGGAAAGAATTGATTACACCAACGTGGTTCAAAAGGGATGAGACATCAAAGACCACGACATTCGGGTGCTAAGGGACAACAACATTGACCATATAAAGAAGTTGATCGAATACTAGGTGAAGATGGCCCAAGAACCTCAACGGGAGATCCAAGAGAAATGGGCCTATTGAGAAACGATTTGGACCAAGATCAATCAGGTGATGAGAGACATCAGACTCCCATAATTCGGTGCACCTGAGGACTTTGCCGACTTGCATGACATAGTCAAACTACATGCAGAAAAAGACTCATCGTGGACTACAGAGATAACAAAGGTGGGAAGCATGGCGTCAAGTCAAGTACAACAGTTCATGGAGCACATGATCAAGGCTCAAACAATGTTACAACAGTTAAGTGTCAAAGTAATCAAGTATCGGGCATGGACAGTGGAGATAAAGGAGATCCTTTCGACCCCAATGGACCAACACAGAATCCTGTATGCCAACACATGCGAGGAACTCTTCATCAAATGGTCAGAGTATGAGAAGATTCATCCACTCAAGTGAAACCATTTGATAACTCTTAAAATACTGAGAGATGAAAGAACCATGTGGCGATGTTTTTTTTTACTTAGCTTGCAATTTTAATAGTTATTTTTAGTTAATAATTTGTTATAAATAAGAGGATCGACCTGTTAGAAGAGGTCGATGGTTTTTGCAAAGACCCTCATTTTTGAAATTTTAGAGAACTATTTCGGAACTACCTTAATTGAGAATTCATGTTTAGGACCAAAGACAAGTTTATGTTTTTCATGAAAGGTGTGTGTGATTGGATCATAAGGAGGAATTATTTCTGACTTTATCTCATGAATGGATGTTGTAATGAGTAAGAGTTTTTTAATCTATTGAGAAGTTAGTTGATTCAATATTTTTATAGTTCTTATCTCTAATGATGGAAAGAAAATCGTGGTGTTAATGTGTGATCACTAATTAAAGATAAGGAAACTAATTTTATTTCCATCATTTTATTTCATGTATGTTTTCTTTCGATAATTGTGTGTCGATCAATAATTGAAATACCAACAAGTTGATGTATTAGTACTAGGCTTGTCATAGGTGTAAAAATATTTGTCTGCATGCTTGAGCATGAGGGTTATCCTGAGATCATCCTTCCTCAGTAGTTAATTTTTCCCCCTTTTCTTTTACCCAGCTGGTTTATACTAGAACCTATATTTTATCAGACCCACCTATAAGAGAAAATAAAAAAAAGAGAACATTCAAACTAAAGCAGGATTTTTCACAAGAACATATCTTGTAAAACACTACATAAATCCCATAGATTAATTTGTCGAATCATAAGATCTGGAGAACCATTCCACTATCAAATAAAACCGATTCTAATTGGGCCTTGGTGGCGGGTTTAGTTCTTACTATTGAGTTAAAGGGATTTAGGACCCCTCAACAGAATTGGTGCTAGAAGGAGGGTCGAAAAATGAATTGTTGACAACATTTCTAATCTAATATTTCACACAGCCTGTAGATTACAAACAACCCACATGCATGTCTAGTCATTCTGAAGACATCCCATGTACACTGAGTACTCCTGAAATGAGTAACTCACCCTAGCAAGAGGAAGAACATTTATTTCCTGAAATACCTTACACTCTTCCCCACGAGGAGTTGAACTAGTTCAAAATAATCACAAGAGCTTACACCTGACAAATCAGAGTGCTACCCTTAGCTCTCTTAATACCTCATAGAAAACAAGTAAGTAGACCAGTGGTTGACACCCCTGACCAGGATTTTATCCACACAGTAGAAGACCTAATATATTTCTCCCTCACCGATATTGAACATCCCCTCAACTTAATCCCTAAAACACCAGCTTGTAACTGCTCCGAGCCCACCAATTTTTCTGATGAGGAAGGGTCTAACTTGGAATGCTCAGTTTTGGAGTCGGATGACATGGAATATAAAAATGATAATAATGAAGAAAGGGGAAACCCACCTCAGAAYAATCAACCTTGGTTTTCCATGGATTCTCTAGTCATCCCTAGATGAGTACATAAYCTTCCCCGACATCGAGAAAAGTTACTCCCTAAATTTGACCCTGAAACCTCAGGATTGCCTGAAGACCATATCAAAAAATTCATACTAGCTATTAGACTGATGAATGTCCAACATGAAGTGTATTATGCAGGATTTTCCCCTATACTCTTGTGAATTTGGCTTCCACATGGTATTTTAAGCTTCCTTTAGGTTCCATAACTAGTTGGACAAAGTTTCAAAAGGATTTTTTAGAAAAAATTGCAGAAGAAACCACTACAGGAGCTTTGATAGTTGAGTTGTTCACCGCCACCATGATTTCAAAAGAGAAGGTTAAAGACTTCAATCAATGATTCACAACTATCCTCAACAAATTTCAACTTGAAGCTAAACCCACCCAGGAGTTGCAAATCGAAGTATATTCTAATGCTCTCCCTACTTTCATTTCCATGTTTGTGAAGAGGGATACCAAAAAAACCTTAGGTGACAATTTTGAGGAAGCCAAAACAATATAATTCCAAATGAAGGGATGTAAAGAAGGCTAGTTCTCATTAGTTAATAAGGAAGTTCCACTCCTCCCAAGAGAGCACTCTTATTGAACAGACCCCTAAGGAAACAAACAAAACAAGGTCTCGAAAAAGGAAATGGAGACATAGAATACCTGCAACGAATGAGAAAGAAATTGTCAAACAAAATCATAGACATGAAAAGAAATGCAGAGTAAGGAAACCAAGGCCAGAGGCCCTATAAACCATTTTTTAAAAGAAATCCATTGTTCAAAGCAATCGAACCTCCCCCATCCAACTTAAACATCGATCTGGGAAATGTAGCATCTGACTCTTTATGTAACTATAACCAAGAGAAACATTCTAAAAGAGACTTCCTATAATGGATGCATGCAATGAATTTCATGGCCAACCAGTTTCTAGACGAGGTTTCCCTTACCGAACAATCAAGCGACTCAACTATGAATATTGTTGATCATGGAGAAATTGATCCACTAGAAGAAACAACCATGCTAATATGGGACCCTGACCTACCCATGCCTTCTGATGATCTATTTGAGGTTCAAGAACCACCCGCAGAGGTATTGGTTGTGCAAACACGAAGTAGGGAACAACCGGTCTCAAATTACCTTATCATGGCCCACACTTTGAGAGGAAAACAAAAATTCGATCTCCCAAAATAATATTTTGTTTCCCTAAGAAATCCTATAAACATCCATATTGTATAAATGCTCAAGATAGACTACAACATAGTAGAAGATTTGAAAACATTGAAGGCTAATACATTGGTCATGGACATGTGTAGAATCCCCTAACAAAATTATTTTATGTTACAAGCTTTGAATTCATTAGAAACTCCTATAATAATCACTCACCAAGGATAAAATCCATCCCTTACATATCTGAGAAGTAATCCAACTATGAACACTTGTTCTGAAGATAAAAAGGGAAATCCTTTTGTCCCACCATTCCTCTTGACATTGAAGTCTTCAACAAAATCCTCCATAATTGTTTGGTTGATGCAGGGGAATCCTCTAATGTTATGCCATTATCTATATGCAATAAATTGAACGCAGTCCCTCTCAAAAGTGATAAACATGTTATACAACTAGACAAAACCTAGGTGAAAGTTATGGGAGAACTCAAGGATGTCATGATCAGAATGGCGACACATCCAAAATTTGTTCAAGTAATTGATATCATTGTTGTAGATATACCAGAAGATTATGGATTGTTACTTAGTCGAGATTGGTCTGAGAAGTTAAACGGATACTTTAGTACATACTGGGCTCACCTTTGGTTTCCATTAAAGGGACACACTAATATGATCAACATCGATAGGGAAAAATATCTAAAACACATTATCACCGACCTAGAAGCCCTCAACAAATCCTCTTTGGAAGATTTCCTTGTGCTAGGAAACTATTCACGCAAATCCGATTTCGGTAATCTCTCACCTCTCTCATCTAATTTCCCTCTTACTCAAAACTACGAAATGAATTTTCAAGAAAATTTTCCAACGACGGTAGAAAAAATCTTCTTCGATCAAGAACCTCTTTAAAAATCATGGAGCGGATAGGAGGAAAGGAGGAAAGTGGTAGGAAAAAAGAAACTGATGGTTTTCGCTCACAAGTTTGGACCTTGTACTTTGATGGGTCTAAGTCACAAGAAGGATCAGGAGCGGGGTGTATCCTCATTGATCCCAAAGGTAAATGGAATTTCATGTCCTGCAGACTACAATTTGAATACATAAACAACACTATCGAGTATTAAGCTCCAGTACAAGGGTTTAAGAAATATATAGAATTAAAAGTTAAAGAACTAAAGTTTTTTGGATATTTTGAAATCATCGTTAGAAAATTAAGGAACACTATACACTTCAATTCTCCCCACCAGAGGAATTATCAATAGGAAGTGCACAGACTAATAGAACATTTTGAAGCCTTCAAAATTACAGTGATCCAAAGGACAAAGAAAACTCTTGTTGATTCCTTGGCCGCTGATGCCTCAAGTCTATCCCCTTTAGAAGACTATGAAGCCTCTCGATTCACCGTGGAGCTACTATAAAAACCATCGGTGCCCAACAATATTTCTAATTGGAAGGTCTTTGAAGGAGATGAACATATCATAAAAATTTTAACCAATCGGGATAATTTTAAAGATCTAGCTATTCACGATGAAATATTTCAAGAGATATTAATATAAATTGATCCCCATGTACAAAAAAACTAAAACAGATCAATCAACTAACAAACCGAGGTCTCACACGATACCGAAATGGGTAAACAATTTAGAAAACCTTTTTGACTTAAGGGAAATATTTAAAGGGTCAACGAACAAAAATACATGGAGTTCATGTCCCATGTATGAAACCATTAATCTAGGAACCCCGAAGAACCCTAGGAATATAAATCTCGGTAAGAGAGTATCTAAAGAAGAAAGGAAGGCCTATCTCAAACATTTCACAGAATATCAAGATGTTTTTTCATGGTCCTACCAAGATCTGAAAACTTATAATACTTGTATCATTCAACACAATCTTGTTAAAACCTGGTGTAAAACCATTCCAATAGAATCTCTGGAACCCCTCTTGTGTCAGGAGTTGAATAAATTACTAGATGTTAAAATTATCTTCTAGGTTAGGCACTCTGCATGGGTAGGAAATTTGGTTCCTTTCAGGAAAAATTATGGGAAAATTTGTCTGTGTGTATATTTCAAAAACCTCAACAGAGCATCAGAAAAGGACAACTACCCCATCTCACCGAAGGAGAAACTCTTGTAGACCGTGTCTGGTTCTAAGGAGTTTTCTCCGCTGGATGGTTTTTCAGGTTACAACCAAGTTCTACTTTCAGAGGAAGACCATTTGAAAACTACCTTCCGAGCCAAGTGGGGAACCTTTACTTATAAACAAATTCCTTTCGGGTTAATCAATGCAGGGGAAACCTTCCAAAGGGCCATGCATGTAGTGTTTTGGGGACTAATCAACAAATTTTTAGTGGTTTATTTGGACGACATGATTGTATATTCAAAGAATAGAGAAGATCACATCCAACACCTAACCCAGATTTCCTAAAGGTGTAGGAAATACGATATATCCTTAAACCCCAAGAAAACTATCTTTGGGATCGAGGAAGGGAAACTACTAGGTCATATTATATCTCAAGAAGGAATTTTCATAGACCCAGAATGAATTAGGGATATATCTCAGCTTCCATTACCCCACAACAAAAAGGCTATGCAATCCTTCTTTGGGAAAATCAATGTTGTGAGATAATTCACCCATGATTTCGCAGAAACTATCATACCCTTACAAAAGATGATCTGTAAAGATGTTGAATTTAAGTGGAATGATGAACGAAAACGTTCTTTTAGCAATATTAAGACTGCAATATCGCAAGCCCCAGTGTTGTGAATTCCCAACTTTAGCAAAGATTTCTTCCTCTACACTTTTTCCTTCGACCAATCGTTAGCTACATTATTGACTCAGAAGGATGATGAAAACAATGAGGCCCTGATATCATTTATGAGCACAAATATCCAAGGGGCCAAACTAAATTACCCTGCTATAGAAAAGAAGGCTTATGTAGTGTACAATGCAGTGAAAATATTCAGATCTTACATCCTAAAGAACCATACCAAAGTCATTGTGCCTCATCTCGCATTGTGATGCCTATTCACTCAATAGGAGATGGGGAAAGAAGAGGAAACTGTATGGAAGTGGTCCAAGAATTTGATCTCGATATAAAACCTGCCAAACTAGTTAAGGGACAAGGATTATGTAAACTGGAAGTTGAAGCTCAGGACCAAGTAAATGAACACCTCGGATGGGAGAATGAATTGGCATTATGATGTGGTGAAGCTTCACATGTCTCCCCAGGGTAGGAGTCTTGGTATTAGAAACTAACCTATCTCCTGCATGATGGGACTTTCCTAGAAAACCTGAACCCTAAGGAAAGGAAGGCTTTCAGGATAAAATCAACACAATATCGCCTCATAAATTTCGTGCTCTTCTGTGTTAACTCTAATGGGGTAATTTTAAGATGTCTCGAATGAGAAGACATCGAAAAGGTTCTGAAATAGCTCAATGATGGTCTTGCAAGAGGACACATCACATGGAATACAATCGCTCACAAAATACTGAGAGTTGGCTATTATTGGCCTACTCTGTTTAGGGATGCTCAAACATATGCTAGGAACTGTAAAAATTGTCAAATAAGAGCAAGGAGGGAAAAGAGATCAATTTTCCCACTCCAACCTGTGGTCGTCTCTAGGCCATTCGAGTAATGGGGGTTAGATATCATAGGATAAATTACACCGAGTTCTTCAAAATAACATAGATACATACTGACTACCACAGACTATTTCACGAAATGGGTAAATGTCGTCCCTCTGACTCATGTAAACAAAAAGGCGGTGGTCCAATTCATAGAACAATGATTGATCACAAGGTTTGGTATGCCTTCCATCCTTGTTTTTGTTAATGTCTCTTACTTTTCTTCCACCCTATTAATAGAGTTTTCTTTAGACAAAGGAATCCTAATCAGATAACCATCAAACTACTATCCACAGGGGAGCAGAGTGGCAGAATGAACCAATAAGAACCTAGTGAGGATATTAAAGAAAATAGTTGTAGACAACCAGAGTAATTGGCACATTTCACTTCATAATTCCTTATGGGCTGATAAAGTAACACCCAAGGAAGCTATATGGAATTCCCCATACTTTATGTTATATGGACAAGAATATGTTCTTCTGAATGGAATATCTCTTCCATCTCTTCAGATTTCTCTAGATTCTAGAGGAAAACCCTCATCGGTTATACCAAAAAGAATTGATACCCTCCTCATGCTGGAAGAAGAAAGGGAGAAAGAAAAATAAAAGTTCATTTCTCATCAACAAATAGTTAAAAGGTGGTTTGAAAAGCATAAGGCCAAAGAGAACAATTTTGAAGTATGAGACTTAGTCATGAAATGGGATAGAGCGAATGAGTCAAAGGGAAAGCATTTGAAGTTCCAGAATCTATGGATCGAACCTTTTTAGGTAGACGATAAAATTGGGGTACGCACATATTGGTTTAAAAATATGAGGGGGAATGTGACGCCCTCCCGGTGAATGGCCAAGCCCTAAAATAATATGTTTGTTAAAAGAAAAAATGTGTGTGTTTTCATGATATTTTATTTTTTAGGCTGATTGCGAGGTACTTCATTTTTCTTGTTATAGTAATTTTTGTGTTTTTGAATTTTTTGTTCAGCAAAGCATTGGTTGACCTTAGTTCATGTGGTATAACAAAAAAATTTCCTGAATCATGCTTACCTAAAACACAAGAAGCGTTGGGAGAATTGTGGTTATTTTGAAGGAGTTCCTTGTCTAACCTGTGTACATAAACAACCTTGGAAAAATGATGAAGTTTCTTCCTAGTGGTTTGGTAAAAACTAAATGGAAATTTGGAAAGGACCTCATGTACCTCAATAAAGAGTGAGAAAAAATTCACCTTAACCATCCCTGTTTTTGCAGATAACAGACGTCCTCCTCTCCCACTCGCTCAACGAATTTTGCCGAAACAAAATAAATTATACCAACTGAGTGAAAAGTAGGAGAGGGTATGCAGATAACTCGTTGGTATCATATGAATGATCGTTGGTAGCAGAGCAAGTTATTTGACGTTGGGGTGACTCTTTCGAGGGTACGGATGCTCGTTGGCAGTGGAGCAACACCATAGCAGTTGAATGATGATAACTAAAAGGCATGGTGCCATTGAATGCTTTACTTGAATATTTTCAAAAGAGGGCATGGGTCATGGTTACACAAAACTAAGGTGGAATAAAGTTTGAAACCCCACAATTAGGCCTGAATTCACCAATCATGGAATTTCAAATGCAAAGATAGAAGAGGCTCTGATAAACAACTAGTTAATTTCTTAACCAGCTTCTGCATCAACTGAGCCCACGGAAGGAACAAAGATTTTTATTTTTCCCAGTAAGTCGTCATTTGTTGAGAACTCAAGACACCCTAAAATCAAATGTTTTCAGTCTTTGGGTACCACTTGTTTTCTGCACTATCTGACTCGATATCATTTTGGGAAATGTTTTATATTTGTTTTTTTTTATAAATCTCATCACCTATTCAAGTTTTTTTGAACTTATGAAACCTCATGACTAAAATACCTTAACACCTGAATTAAGAATCGACGGCCAAACACTACACCTAACACGCTCATGTTCGACGTCGGAAAAAAATCAAGTAAGTAAGGGAACCACAAAGAAAACAATAGTCATCAAGCGTTGATCCTCATTGATATCGGTAGAAGGCAGTTTTAGTTTGCATAAGTTATTCGCATAAAGGTTCGAGATATAGCTGATGCCCAATGCACTTTATCGAGATCGAGGAGAATCCAGAAGGATCACAACAAACATTTCGACCACAATAAATTTATCTTCGATAGCCGATCCCCAATGTGTTTTTTTCATCGGGACTTTTTTGAGGGAACCGATCCGAGAGAACTCGGGTAGGTTTATCGTCGATCGTATATCCTTGACACTTTTCGGTGTAGGCAAGTTAGGATTTGGTTTTAGAACGAATATCTTAAGGAGATTCTCGACTCTGATTAACATGAGCGAATTAAGTCACTGGTCTCAAATGCCATGTGTATTTACTGGGTAAGTGGGTCACACGGTCTGGTTCTATCCCAAGCCATTTTTGGTTCCCTACGACCTAGTCACACCTGCGAGTCAACCTTGCCATGTTAGCACTATATGGTAAGATTGATCGGTGTCAGATATTTTTCAAGAGGATATCAACGAAAATGTTCACAGCACAATCTTGACCACTGATCCAACAACTAAAAGAGAGGAGTGATGGGACGTTTGTGGCATTAGATATGATTAGATTTTAGACATTTAAGGAACTAGTTAATTCCCAATCCTGCATTATTTTCTACCCCATGAACCGATTAGACAACAACATTTTGAAATCTCTGATAGACAACATTACCACCCATTCCTCTACCATCAACCAATGATGAATTTAAGTTTAAACTCCTCTGAAGATCCGGTGACAGATTTGTTGAAATTTCACTCATAACCCGAATTGAATGGATGATGTGATACAGTAAGAGAATCCTTGTTTAAATCTCTAGAACCATTTTGAACAAATTAATTCTACATGTAAGTGAATTCCAGAGCATACGAAGGAGCAGAGTGATCAATTCGAGACTATAATGACCCTTGTGATTATCAAAACCAGGTTTAACAAGCTTCAGAGGTATGTATACAAGTCTGTCAATTTGTTGGTTATAATTTTTATATGTTCATCCTGTTTCTTACATAGTCTCTAAACTCTTCTCTAGTTCCAGTAATAATGTCATCGATAAATCCAACCACCAGACGCTCACTGAGAGCACCAAAGCTGAGAGAACCAGAGATAGGAAAAGGTTCTTCTCTAGGGACTGTGAGGGGGTTGGAGTATGCCCCAGGACGGAGCCGGTCATCAAAACAACAACAAAGAAAGATTTCGTCTAGTCTCTGACCTTTTGTGATATAGAGGCAAAAACCGGATCCAAGGTAGCGCTCCCACAGTGGGGGTCTCTCTTCAAAAAAATTAGCTGAGAATAATTCTCAGAGTATATCCCACACAACAACCCATATGTAAGGGTGCTCGATGACCATGTCTTCCCCAACATCCGACGACCGTATTTACACATGGTGGAAAGAAAAAACCCCATTTTCCCTTGCATAGAGGTTCTGAAATGGCTCATCAACCATATAGATGGACATAAGTTCTTTATCAACAATGTGAATGGTGGATGCATCAGAGTCTTCGTCCCGAAAGAAGTCCATAAATACTACAAGATCAGGGACCTAGAGGAGCGGCTCAACACGAACTTTGTGGTGAAGTTCTGTGAATTCCATGACACCAGCCAATTGATGGCTTCATGGTGTAAGGAAGACAAGAAGTTCACTAACCAAAGAAATGGTTGTTATGGAATGATTAATCTGAGGCATCCATACATATATTTAATTGCTCTCATCTATCGGTTATATGGAGAAAAGGACTGCTCCAAGTTTTTGGAAGCATGGATGCCTTTGGCATACATAGTTGCAATCCTTGGGAGAATCTTCAACTAGGGAGCGATAATCTCCAAAAAATTAACCATATGTGTACAGTAGGTGCAGACGACGAAGGAAGGAGAGGTTCCAACTTTCTACATGGCATTGTACCTACTCGATGTCATGTGCGCAAGGAACTTTTTCGCCTACATGAATCTAAGTTTCCATGTTATAGAGCTCTCATTTCACATCTACTTCAACGTGTTATGGGAGAACAGGTACAAGAAATCTTACACACTCATCTGTGATGAACTCATCGCCCACATTTATTTTATTATTTTTAAGAAGGAATTCCCATGTCTATCGGCAGCAGCCAAGAAAATGATATCCAAGGTAGGCCATTAGTACCTGGATGAGCGCTCAACCTACATCAGGGTGTTTGGGGCCATTAGAGCACTACATATCCTACCAACTCATGTCCCAAACCAGCTCGTCGTGGAAGAAATATGTTATCAGACCATCCTGCATAACTATAATGCCACATTGGTCAAAGACAAGAAACAAGATTTCATACCCTACGGTTTTCATGTGGGATTCTATCTGGTAAAGGATATTGCTCAAGACAAACAAGAAGGGATAAGTCAAATTGAATTCAGGTTCCTGACAGGACGATTCTGCAAGAATGACCCTAAAGGCATGGTCCTCCAACACGCTTCGTAAGTATAATCCTACTGGTTTTATGCCCACGATAAGTTTGAGGACAAAGTCTTCATAGAGAACGCCCATGACTAGGACGAGGTGATGCAAAGGATGGGAAACCCAAACCTGACCAGGTGAAAAGCCACGAGCATGGATAAATAGGTGGAAATAATAGAGTAGTCGGCTCAATAGGCCCTCATAGCCAGAGAAGAAACTAGAGAGGTAGAGACAAAAGAGGCACAGAGAAGGGGATTGTTCTTGACACCAGAGGTACAAACAAGGGGATTTATCTTAATGGCAGAGGAACAAAGAGTCATTTATCATTTGTAGAATGACCTGAAACTCATAGATATCATGAGTGTTCTTGTCAACAACCCAATCAAAATTCGGGGATGACCAAGTGACCCAGAGCCGATACAGATTGAAGAAACCACTGAGTCAGATAACCCTGAATCTTCAACACCACAGGTTAGATCACCAGGGGAAGTTTTGGCTCAGCCATAGATAGTGAGGACATTAGGGAGAAAAAGTACACCAAATCCCTTATTCGATATAATAATCATCTACGATTATGAGGAGATTTCAAAGGTGTCCCTAGTTACTCCGGTGAAAATCAAAGAGGAAACAAAACCTGAGAAGGTAGCTACCCCAGGTCTTGATCCTTCAATTCAGAGCCACCCGCAGAATGAGAAGGAGGTGGAAAGTGCCTTGGATGTCGAGCCACTCGACATACTAGGAATTGAAATGGAAGGCTCGATGGATGAGCCAGAATCCCTCGAACAAGAAGGATAAATCAAACAACAAGAAATCGGTGTTTCAACAACTGATTACCACATAAGTACTGAACCTGCCTCGGATTCCTCATTTTTGACAAGTACTTTACCACCCGATGAGAAACAACTAGAGGCCGAGCCATAGGGATATACAAAAGAGGTTCATGAACCCATTCTTGAACAAATATACACCGTCGGGAGCCTAGGAAACACTCTTACCTGGGGAGAGAAAAAAATCCTGGAAACTATGGATGAGGTTGCCGATATACAATAAATCACCTACAACAGAAAGATGAAATTTATCACGAAGAGAACCACTAAGAAAAGGAGGCTTACCTTGGACAGTTTCATCCTCATCGCCACATAGGAGAAATTGATCAGCACAGAGTATGCCAAGACATCTGAGCTTAACGACGCAGGGATAGCAATCACAGATGCCACCCTGGATAGAGAAAGGAAATATGAAGAGGAGTTAGTTGTTGCACTAAAGGAGTTGGAGCATCTGCGCCATTTGGAAAAATATTATCAGGACTCCACACAAGCCATGATATTATTGAGAAGCGAGTTCCAAGATGCCTACAACAAAATCACGAGTGAGAGGCACCTTTTCACTGCAGGGATAGTCAATTTCCAAGAAGGCACCCATATTGTTAAGAACCAAATATCAATATAGCATAGAAAAACCTCAGAATAAGTACTCAACGCCTTGAAAAAGAGATAATTTCAGATAATAAGCCTCTTCGAGGGGGAAACCTCCTTTTACCCCACATAAATGTTCAAGTACAAAAAGATTCCAAATGAAAATGTCTCCTTGGTATATATAGGAGACTAGGAGGTATAATTACAACTAATGGAATAAAGCCGACATAAATAAAATAACATTACTAATGTAATATGCCCCAATTAAGGGGTAATGAGCCAATATTAGGTCTCAACATGCCCTCCCCTTGAGACAAGTGTTGTGTTCAGCAACGGAAGTAACTCTGGATGCTTTTGTATAAAGGGCTCATCTTCCCAAAGTGGAATCTTGATTTCCTCCACTTAATGAGGATACTCTAAAATGGATCTATTCCTCGGTGGAAAATTCTTATGTTAGTGATGGCTTGAGGCTCCAATATGATTTCCTTCCTCATCAAGTTATGGCTATATAATTTGAACTAGGATCTTGTCACTATAACCTTCTTTAAGCATGAAACATGGAAAAATGGGTGTACTCATGAAGATGCATGCAACTCAATTTGTATGCCATAGTACCAATCTTTTTCAACATCATAAGAGACCCATAGTACTTTGGTGATAATTTATTATCCTTCTTGGCTTGCTTGAGGGACATCTGTTTTGTATGGTTGTAGTCTTAAACTTTAATCCCTACTTCAAAACTTCTTTCACTACAATGTTGATTGCTTGTTGTTTCATGCGATTTTTGTGCCATGGTGGGTTGTCCTTTAAGATTTGGAGAATTTGTTGTTGATTCTCGATGTGATCTTCCATTGCTTGAACCTTAGATTTTTATTTTTAGAAGAAATTGATGGAAGGAGCGTGGTATCCATAGAGTTCCATAAATGGGTTCATTTTTTGTTCGCAGGTATGAAAGGAAGTGTTATACCACCATTAGCAGGGTAACCATTTTGAACCATTTTGTTTGTTTGTCAGAGACAAAGAAATGAGGTAACCTTCCGGACATTTGTTCACTATCTCGGTTGTCCATCCCGGATCTGAGGGATGATAGGATGAGCTATGAGCCAATTGAGGTACCCAAACAAAATAATTTTGTCCAAAAATGTCGATTGAAGATGGGATCTACGTAGCCCACAATGATCTTTGGGCTTCCATGTAGCTTTTGAACTATCTCCATGAATCACGGTTGCAATTGTACTATAGGTGAAGGGATGAGAGAGTGCACAAAGTGTGTGTGCCAATCATTCTATCAACAATCACCATGAGTGAGCCTCTTTCCTTAGGACTTTGGTAACCATGTGAAATCCATGGAAACCTCCTCCCAAGCTGACTTGGGATGGATAATTAATGATTGTAAAAGACCTAGTGTCTTAATTGTTTCCACCCTATTTTGTTGTAAAATAGGCAATTATGCCACAAACCATTGAACATCATTTTTAAGTCCATCCAAAAGGAAATCCTTCTTGACTCTATGGTAGGTTTCAAAATTCCCAGGAGTTCCTTCTATTGGAAAGGTGTGCAATTCCAATGGTACCTTTTGTTTGGAGTTGGGAGTTCTTACATAAATATAAGTGATCTTTGTACCATAGTGAATCATTTTTTCCATGTAAATGTATCGATGCACTGGAATCTCTTTACCAACCTTTGAATGAGAGTCCACTTTTTAAGTCATTCTTCCATTAATCCCTTGCTTATATTATCCAATCGGGTTGGATGATCAAGATAACACAAAGAAAGGCCTCAACATCTTCATCCCTTTCTTGAGAGTGCATGCATACAACATTTTGCTTCCCCTTACATAGGCGATTTCAAAATCATAACCCAATATCTTGGTTACCCATTTTGTTGTTCAATACGAAGAAGATAGTCTTTGTTTCAAAAATTATTTAAGACTATCATGATCTTTTGACCTTGAAGTGCCTAACTGATATTGAGTGGGGCGGCATTTCTTCAATGCATGTAGTATTTCCATCATTTCCTTCTCATAAATAGGTTTGTGTAAGTCCTTTCCTTGAGTGGTAGAATTTCAAAAATCGGGGGCCTTCCTTCTTGCATTAGGATAGCACTAATTCCATTTCACGAGGCATCAAATTCCCTTGATAAAGGTTTTTTTGTGAAGTCTGAAGTGGTTAAGACAAGATCTTTTCACATCACCTCTTTAAGTTGTTCAAAAGCTTTTAGTCTCTGTGAGTCCATGAAAATGCATCCTTCTTATTTAGAGTCGTTAAAGGTGCTTCTATTCTTCCATAGTCATAGAACAAACTTCGCGGTAGTAACTGTCAAGCAAAATCCTCTGAATTCTTCAATTCTTTAAGAATCGTGAGTCCATCATGGAGCTGTAATCTTGTTAGGGTATACCTTGGAAACCTTCATGAGATACAATATGACCATCTCTACCTCCTTCAATACAAAGAAACATTTGTATGGTTTGGCATATAGTTGTTGCTCCTTTATTAGTTGTAGCACCTTGTCAACATGTCGCACAATCCTCCCAAGAATTACTATAGATTAGTTTATCATCAAAATACTAACACAAATTTTTAGAGGAAGGGATTGAAAATGGATCATCGACCTTGGAATGTGGAAGGTGCATTTGTAGAATAAAAGGCATGACAAAAATTCATAATGGCCTTCATGAAGGTTGAATATTTGTTTTGGGATGCTCTTCTTCGCTCATTCTAATCACGATGATACCACGGATGAAGATCCAACTTTATTAAATAGATTTCTCCATGTAGTTCATCTAAAATTCATCGATAGCGAGGGAATGGGAAACTTATCTTTATAGTGATCTTGTTGAGCTCTCTATAATCTAGACACATGCATCATGAGCTATCTTTCTTGAATACCATTACCATTGGTGCATAGTAAGAACTTTGGCTAGGTCTAATAATGCCATCCTTTAACATTTCTTCAACCATGCACTCATTTTCACTCTTATGGGCATAAGGACATCTGTATGAAGCGATGTTATGAGGAACACTCCTAGGAATTAATTGAATTTCATGATCATGATTTCAAGTGGAGTTGGAAATACTTTGGAATATCTTCAAATACTTTAGATTAACATCAATGATCCATGGAGATCTTGAGGAATAGATGGCTTAGATGTTTGAACATCTGAGTAGTATAGTTGTGCAATAACGCTTTGATGCTCCTTTTTCAATAATTTGTCATGCCATTAGACCTTATCACCCTTCTTGGGTTCCACTGTGATACCTCTTAACTCAATTTGGCTCCTTCAATGAAATTTTCAAGAAAATTTCTTGAAAATTAAGAACCATTGTTCCTAATGATTTGCTTAACCATTGGATTCCTAGTACAACATCCACCAGCGATGGGTGCAGCAATCATTGGACTATTCATTACATATTTCCCCATGAGTAAAGATTGATCTTATTGCATTTTGCTGAGCAATTAATAGTTCCTTCATGTCGTAATCATTACTTGAAACTCTGGCGATGGATATACAAAGCAATTGAGAGCTTTGGCTAATTTATAGTGAATGAAATTATGAGTACTTCGGAATCAATTAGGACTATTATTTTATTTTTGATGTATCCTTGATCTTGAGGTTTGAGGAGTGATAATTCAAGCCAATGCATTACACGATATAGGTGAGGGAGTCAACTCTTGAGACAAAATTGTTTCTACATTTCATCTTGAGATGGCTCTTGTTCTTGTTCTTCTTCACCTCTTCAATCTATGTAGAATAATTTCTTCTCACCACACTTATGTCCCTCAAGCGTACTACGTGTAATTAAAGCATAAACCTTTTTCTTTTATTTCCTCGAATTGTTGAAGTTAACCTTGTAGGTTGAGGTGTTTTTAGAAGAAGGAGAATTGTTCTCTCTATAGATGTTAGGATTGGTCCTTGATAGCCATATGCATATTTTTACTTTCAACATTTCTTGCCACCTTAAATGCATTCTGTAGGTTGAGGTGTTTTAGAAGAAGGAGAATTGTTCTCTCTATAGATGTTAGGATTGGTCCTTCTAGTAGCCATAGCCATATTTTTACTTTCAACATTTCTTGCCACCTTAAATGCATTCTCCAATCATTTGGGTTCCCAAAGGAAAACCTCATGTTGAATTTTATCCTTTAAAGTTCCTATGAATACATCAATAAAGTGCTCATCTAGAATATCTGTTACCTTTATATTCAATCTTTAGAAGTTCTCAATGTGCTCGGTAACTGAACCTTTTTTCTTGAGATTTATTAATTGGCTAAAGAAGGTATTGCTCCTTGTATCCTCATAGTGTGCTATCATTTCTTCCATGAAAATTGTCCTAGTGACGAGTGATTTGTGAGAAAAAATCCATCGATACCATACAAATTGATTGGGTTCTAAATATAAAGAAGCAATTCGTACCTTTTTTGTATGTGGCACATTATGTAGATCAAAGAATTGTTCCATCTAAAGTATCTATGTGATTGGGTCCTTTCCATCAAACTTCCTCATATCGATCTTAGGAACATGGTTGGTCTTGAACCCAAAGTTGGAGTTTCTCCATTCTTGATTCACCTTCCTTGTGTCCTCGTCATGAATTTCATGGGATGCATTTTCACTTTCATGTGTCTTCTCTGTTACGAAATTGTTCAATACTTCCATGATCTCCTCTTTTAAAACATCCATCTTTGCCTCCAACTTAGCTTCCATCTCTTGTAGTTCATATTTTCTTAC
>SNQJ01S0009940.1:98794-109349 GCA_010110895.2 Picea sitchensis | reverse complement strand
TCATGAATTTCATGGGATGCATTTTCACTTTCATGTGTCTTCTCTGTTACGAAATTGTTCAATACTTCCATGATCTCCTCTTTTAAAACATCCATCTTTGCCTCCAACTTAGCTTCCATCTCTTGTAGTTCATATTTTCTTACTATCTTATTTTCTAAATCATTTATGTCCCTACTCATTTCTTCACCTTCATCAAGACTCCAAGCAGGATTGTCTGGAGGCTTATTTAGTGTAGAAGTTCCCTTTTTGGGTGGCATGTTGGCCAAGTATCACTTTTGAAACTTGATTTTGAGGTGGTTCTGCTAGACAATATTTATTTTGTTGTATCTCCCAAGTTCTGGTCCTTCTGGGTATGAAACTTTATTTTATGTAGTTCTCTAATATTTCTTATCTGCAATGCCACAGGTTTGATCAAAATCGGATGTCCCAAGTGGAATTTATGGTAACTTCCCCACAACTTGCTGATTTTTGGCCTTTCCAGGAGATCTCACTTGTATACCGTGCCCCACAAAAAATAATTGATATAAAATTATGAAACTTGTACCAGAAATACTACAAACTGTCCATTATCCAATGAGACCAGTCCCACTCAATTTGGATACTCTAGGAATAAGTTATGATTGTTTTACCTGGAACACATTCTTGAGACTAGTCAATAGGACTAGTCAATAGGACTAGTCAGATACCCTATATTCCACAGGGTGTATATACAATTGTAAGATGACCTAGAAGATTAAAGTTTTACCATAGATACCTTACTAATTTATGTGAATAGGATCCTAATTTTAGGGTCTGAAACATTACATAAAAAATTTAGAGTGAAAATTCCGCAATGACTTAGTTCAGGATGATTCCATAACCCTATCTTGCACAGACTGTATCTCCGAAAGTATAAGGCTTCAGGAGCTGAAATTTTAACCCAACGTACCTTGATCCGTCTACTAAATACCATCCAAGCCGTTACTTTTGAAACTTTGTATAAAAAAAGTTATAGTGAAAATTCCAAGGTGTCTCAGATGTAGCAACAAAACCCCAAGACCTTGAGCTCTGATACCATATGTTAAGAACCAAATATCAATATAGCATAGAAAAACCTCATAATAAGTACTCAACTCATTGAAAAATAGATAATTTCATATAATAAGCTTCTTTGAGGGGTCAAACTCCTTTTACCCCACGTAAATGTTCAAGTACAAGATGTTTCCAAATGAAAATGTCTCCTTGGTATATATAGGAGACTAGGAGGTATAATTACAACTAATGGAATAAAGCCGACATAAATAAAATAACATTAATAATGTAATATTCCCCAATTAAGGGGTAATGAGCCAATATTAGGGATTAACACATATGGTGCTAGCAACATGAAAAGACATGGAAATATGGTATGAGAATTCCCACCAAGCAATGGAAATAATTGATTACATCATCGCGGTTCAAAAGGGCCTAGACATCGAAGAGAACGACATGCAGGTGCTAAGGGACAATAAAATCGACCATATAAAGAAGTCGTCCAAATACTGGGTGAAGATGGCCCAAGAACCTCAACAAGAGATCCAAGAGAAATGAGTCGATTGTGAAAAGAGATGGACCAAGATCAATCGGGCGATGAGAGACATCAGTCTCCCAGAATTCGACGCACCCAAGGACTTGGTCTACTTGCATGACATAGTCAAACTACATGCAGAAAAAGACTCATCGTGGACTGCGGAGATAGCAATGATGGAAAACATGGCATCTGGTCAAGTACAATAGTTCATGGAGGACCTGATAAAAGATTGGATAATGTTACATCAGTTAAGTGTCAAAGTAGTCAAGTATTAGGCATAAGGATTGGAGATAAAGGAGATGCTTTCGGCCCCGATGGACCAGCATAGATTCCCATATGCCAACACATGCGAGGAACTCTTCGTCAAATTGTCAGAGTATGAGAAGAATCATCCATTCAAGTGAAACCATTTGATGACTCTTATAAGACCGAGAGACGAAAGAGCCATGTGGCGATGTTTTTTTTTAATTATATTGCACTTTTGATAGTTATTTTTAGTTAGTAATTTGTTATAAATAATAGGATCAACATGTTAGAAGAGGTCGATGGTTTTTCCAAAGATCCTCATTTTTTGAATTTTAAAGAACTATTTTGGAACTACCTTAATTGAGAAGTTAGGTTTAGGAATGTAGACAAGTTTTTGTTTTTCATCAAAGGCGTGTGTGATTGGATCATAAGGAGGAATTACTTCTGAATTTATCTCATGATTGGATGTTGTAATGAGTAAGAGTTTTTGAATCTATTGATAAGTTAGTTGATTCAATATTTTTATAGTTCTTATCTCTAATGATGGAAATCAAATCGTGGTGTTAATGTCTGATTAGTGATTAGAGCTAAGGAAACTAATTTTCTTGCTAGCATTTTATTGCATGTATGTTTTATTTGGATAATTGTATCTCAGTCAATAATTGAAATATCAACAAGTTGATGTATTAGTACTAGGCTTGTCGTAGGTGTGAAAATATTTTTCTGCATGGTTGAGCACAAGGGTTATCCTGAGCTCATCCTTCCTCAATAGTTAATTTTTCCCCTTTTCTTTTACCGAGATAGTTTATACTAGAACCTATATTTTATCAGACCCACCTATAAGTGAAAATACAAAAAAGAGAACATCGAAACTGGAAGAGGAGTTTTCACGAGAATATATCCTGTAAATCACTATCTAAATCACATCGATTAATTGGTCGAATCAAAAGATATTGAGAACCAGTCCACTATCAAACACTGCAAAGTCTAATTAGGCCTCAATGGCAGGTTTGGTTCCTACTCTTGAGTTAAATGGATTTAGTACCCCTCAATAGAATTGGCGCTAGAAGGAGGGATGAAGAATGAATGGTTGACAATATTTCTAATCTAATATTTCACACAGCCTGTAGATTCAAAACAACCCACATGCATGGCTAGTCATTCTCAAGACAACCCACACACACTGAGTACTCCTGAAATGAGTAACTCACCCTAGCAAGAGGAAGAACATTTATTTCCTGAAATACCTTACGCTTTTCCCCACGAGGAGTTGAACCAGTTTAGAAAAATCACAAGAGCTTACACTCGACAAATCAGAGTGCTACCCTTAGCTTCATTACTCCCTCATAAAAAACAAGTAAGAATACTAGTGGTCGACACTCTCGAATAGGCTTTTTTCCACATAGTATAAGACCTGATAGATTTCTCCCTCACCGAGATCGAACATATCCTCAACTTAATCCCTGAAACACCAGCTGGTAACTGCTCCGAGCCTGACAATTTTTGTGACGAGGAAGGGTTTAACTCAGAATGCTCAGTTTTGGATTTAGATGACATGGAAGATAACAATGATCATAATGAAGAAAGGGGAAACTCACCTTAGAATAATCAATCTTGGTTGTCCAGGGATGCTCTGGACATCACCGGACGAGTAAATAACCTTCCTCTACATCCAAAAAAGTTACTCCCTAAATTTTACCCTCAAACCTCAGGATTTCCTAAATACCATATCAAAAACTTCATACTAGCTATTAGACTGATGAATTTCCAACATGAAGACGTAGTATGCAGGATTTTCCCCCGTACTTTTGAGAATTTGGCTTCCATTTGGTAGTTTAACTTTCCTGTAGGGTCCATAACTAGTTGGAAAAAGATTCAAAAAGATTTTTTAGATAAATTTGTAGAAGAAACCACCATGGGATATTTGATGGCTTAGTTGTTCATCGCCACCATGAGTTCAAAGGAGAAGATTAAAGAATTCAATCAATGATTCACCTCTATCCTGAGAAAATTTCAACCCAAAGCTAAACCCACCCAGGAGTTGCAAATCGAATTATATGTTAATGCTCTCCCTGCTTCCATTTCCATGTTTGTGAAGAGGGTTGCCAAAACAGACTTAGATGAGAATTTTGAGAAATCCAAAACAATAGAATTCCAAATGAAGGGATGTAAAGAATCCCAGGTCTCATTATTTAAAAAGGAAGTTCCACCTCCTCCTAGGAGAGCACTCTTGTTGACTAGACCCCCGAGGAAACAAATAGAACAAGGTCCCAAAAAAGGAAATGGATACATAGAAGACCTACAACGAATGATAAATAAATTGTCAAATGAAATCATAGAAATGAAAAGAAGTGTAGGAGAAGGAAACTAAGGATAGAGGCCCTGTAAACCCTTTTTTAAAAGAAATCCATTGTTCAAAGAAATTGAACCTCCCCCAGCCAACTTAAACATCCATCTGGGAAATGTAGCATCTGACTCTTTATGTACCTATCACCAAGAGAAACATTTTGAAAGAGACTTCCCACAATGGGTGCATGCCATCAATTTGATGTCCAACCGGTTTCTAGATGAGGTTTCCCTTACTGAACAATCAAGCAACTCAACTATGAATATTATTGATCAAGAATAAGTTGATCCACCAGAAGAAACAACCATGCTAATATGGGAACCTAACCTACCAATGCCTTCTGATGATCTATTTGAGGTTCAAAAACCACCCACAGAGGTCTTGGTTGTGAAAACATGAAGTAGGGATCACCTGGTCTCAAACGAACTTACTGTGGCCCACAGTTCAAGAGGAAAAAAAAAATCCAAACACCCAAATGAATATTTTGTCTCCCAAATAAATCCTATAAACATACATACCCTAGATTCGCCCAAGGTAGACTACAACATAGTAGAATATTTGAAAATATTGAAGGCTAATATATCGGTCATGGACACATGTAGAATACCCCAACAAAAGGAATTTTTGTTACAATMTTTGAAGTCAGTAGAAACTCCTATAATAAGMACTGACCAAGGAGAATCTCGAGCCCTTACAGATCTAAGAAGTAAGCCAACTGTGAACGCTTGTTTTTAAGATAAAAGGGAAAATMTTTTTTCCCACCATTCCTCTTGACATTTGAAGTCTTCAAAAAAATCCTCCATAATTGTTTGGTTGACTCAACAACATCCTCTAATGTTATGCCATTATCTRTATGAAATAAATTGAACGCAGTCCCTCTCAAAAGTGATAAACATGTGATACAACTAGACAAAACCTAGGTGAAAGTTATGGGAGAACTCAAGGATGTCATGATCATAATGGTGACACATCTGAAATTTATTCAAGTAATTGACATCATTGTAGTAGATATACCAGAAGCTTATGGATTATTACTTAGTTGATATTGGTCTGAGAAGTTAAGCAGATACTTTAGTACAAACTGGGCTCATCTTTGGTTTTCATTAAAGGGACACACGAATATGATCAGGATCAATAGGGAAAAATATCTAAAACACACTGTCACCAAACTAGAAGCCCTCAACGAACCCTCTTTGACAGATTTCAATGTGCTAGGAAATTATTCCCGTGACTATGATTTTGGTAATCTCTCACCTCTCTCATCTGATGTCCCTCTTACTCAAAAATTTGAAATGACTTTTCAAGAAAATTTACCAACGATGACAGAAGAAATCTTCTTCTGTCAAGAACCTCTATTAAAAACCACGAAACAGATAGGAGGAAAGGATGAAAGTGGTAGGAAAAAAGAAACTGATGGTTTTCTCTCAAAATTTTGGACATTGTACTTTGATGGGTCTAAGTCGCAAGAAGGATCAGGAGCAAGGTTTATCCTCGTCAATCCCAAAGTTAAATGAAATTTCATGTCCTGCAGACTAGAATTTGAATGCACAAACAACACTGTCGAGTATGAAGCCCTAGTACAAGGGCTGAAGAAAGCCATAGAATTAAGCATTAAAGAACTAAAGGTTTTTGGAGATTCTGAAATCATCGTTAGACAAGTACGGAACACTATACACTGAAACTCTCCCCACTTGATGAATTAATAACACGAAGTGCACAGACTAATAGAACATTTTTAAGCCTTCAACATTACAAGAATCCCTAGGACAAAGAACACTTTTTTTTCTTCCCTAGCCACCGATGCCTCAATTCTATCCCCTTTAGAAGAATATGAAGAATCTCGGTTCACTATGGAGCTACTCTACAAACCGTCGGTGCCCAACAATATTTCTAATTGGAAGGTCTTTGAAGGAGATGAACATATCATAAAACTTTTAACCAATCATGATAATTTTAAAGATCTGTCTATTTACAATGAAATATTTTAGGAGCGATTAATAGAAATAGATCAATCGATTGACAAACTAAGGTCTCACATGATACCGAAAGGCATAGCCAATTTAGAAAACGTTTTTGACTTAAGGGAAATATTTAAAGGGTCAACTAACACAAATACAGGGAGTTCATGTCCCATGTATAAAACCATTATTCTAGGAACCCTAGAGAACCCTAAGAATATAAATCTCGACAAGACAATATCTAAAGAAAAAAGGAAGGCCTATCTCAAACTTTTCAGAGAACATCAAGATGTTTTTTCATGTTCCTACCTAGATATGAAAACTTATGATACTCGTATCATTCAACACACAATATCATTAAAACCTGTAGTAAAATGCTTCCAACAGAAGCTCTGGAAGTACCACCCATCTCTAGAACCCCTCATGTGTCAGGAGTTGAAGATATTACTAGATGCTAAAATTATCTTCCAGGTTAGAGACTCTACATGGGTAGCAAATTTGGTTCATGTCCGGAAAAATTCTCGGGAAATCTATTTATGTGTAGATTTTAGAAACCTCAATAGAGCATCAGAAAAGGAAATCTACCTCGTCCCACCGATGGAGAAACTCTTGCAGACCGTGTCTGGTTCTGAGTTTTTTTCTCTTTTGGACGGTTTTTTAGGTTACAACCAAGTTCTAGTTTCAGAGGAAGACCGTTTGAAAACTACGTTTCAAACCAAGTGGGGAACCGTTTCTTATAAATGCATGGCCTTTGGGTTAATCAATGCAGGGGAAACATTCCAAAGGGCCATGGACGTAGCATTTTAGGGACTAATCAACAAATTTGTAGTAGTTTATTTGGACGAAATGACTATATATTCAAAGAATAGAGAAGATCACATTCAACACTTGACCCATATTTTTGAAAGGTGTAGGAAATACGGTATATCCTTAAACCCAAAGAAAACTATATTTGGCATAGAGGAAGGGAAACTACTAGGTCATGTTATATATCAAGCAGGAATTCACATATACCTAGAATGAATTAGAGTTATAGCTCAGCTTCCATTACCCCACAACAAAAAGGCTATGTAATCCTTCTTTGGGAAAATCAATTTTGTGAGAAATTCCACCCCCGATTTCGCTGAAACTATCAAAACCTTACAAAAGATGATCCACAGAGACGATGAATTTAAGTGGGATGATGAATGAAAAAGTTCTTTCAACAATATTAAGACTACAATATCTTAGGCCCTAGTGTTTCAAATTCCCAACTTTAGAAAATATTTCTTCATCTACACTTTTGCCTCCGTCTAATTGTTAGCTACAGTATTGAATCACAAGGATGATGACAACAATGAGGCCCTGGTCTCATTTATGAGCACTAATATCCAAGGGACTGAACAAAATTACCCTGCTATATACATGCAGGCTTATGTAATGTACAAGGCAGTGAAACACTGCAAATCTTATAGCCTAAAGAACCATACCAAATTCATTGTGCCTCATCTCATAGTCTAATCCCTATTCACTGAGCAGGAGATGGGGGAAAGAAGAGAGAACTGGATGGCAATGGTCCAAGAATTTGATCTCGATATAAAACCTGCCAAGCTAGTTAAGGGACAAGGATTATGTAAACTGGAAGCTGAAGCTCAGGACCAAGTAAATGAAGACCTCGGATGGGAAAATGAATTGGCATTATGCTTTGGTGAAGCTTCACACATCTCCCTAAGGCAGGATTCTTGGTATGAGAAACTAACTTATCTCCTGCATCATGGGACTTTCCTAGAAAACCTGAACCCTAAGGAAAGGAGAGCTCTCAAGCTAAAATCAACACAATATCACCTCATAAATTTAGTTCTCTTTCGTTTTAATTATGATGGGGCAATTTTAATATGTCTCGAATGAGAAGATGCGAAAAAGGTTCTGAAGGAGATCCATGATGGTCTTGCAGGTGGACACTTCACATGGAATACCACCGCTCACAAAATACTGAGAATTGGATATTATTGGCCTACATTGTTCATGGATGCTCACACATATGGTAGGAACTGTAAAACTTGTCAAATGAGCATGGGGAGGGAGAAGAGAGTAGTTGTCCCAGTCCAACATGTGGTTATCTCCAGGCCATTCGAGCAATGGGGATTATATATCATAGGAGAAATTACACCGAGTTCTTAAGAAAAACATAGATACATACTGATTGCCACAGACTAATGTGAAAAGGTCGTCCCTCTGACTCATGTAAATGAAAAGGTGGTGATCCAATTCATAGAACAACAGGTGATCACAAGGTTCAGTATGCCTTCCATACTTGTTTTAKATAATGCCTCTTACTTGTATTCCACCCTATTAAAATATTTTTCTTTAGACAAAGGAATCATAATCAGATACTCTGCAAACTACTATCCACAAGGGAATGTAGTGGCAGAATCAACCAATAAGAACCTAGTGAGGATATTAAAGAAAAAAGTTGTAGAAAAGTAGAGGAATTGGCACAATTCACTTCATAATGCCTTATGGGCTAATAGAGTAACACCCAAGGAAGCTATAGGGAATTCCCCATACTTTCTGGTATATGGACAGGAATCCATTCTCCCTAACGGGCTATATCTTCCATCTCTTCATCTTTCTTAGGATTCTAGAGGACAACCCTCATCGGTTATACAACAAAGAAATGATACCCTCCTCATGATGGAAGAAGAAAGGGAGAAAGAAAAAACAAATTTCATTTCTCATCAGTAGATAGTTAAAAGATGGTTTGAAAAGCATAAGGCCAAAGAGAAGAATTTTGAAGTAGGAGACTTAGTCCTAAAATGGGACAGAGCGAATGAGTTGAAGGGAAAGCATTCGAAGTTTCAGAATCTATGGCTTGGACCCTTTCAGGTAGCTGAGAAAATTGGGGTAGAAATTTATTGGTTGCAAAATCTGAGGGGGGGAACCTAACGCCCTTCCGGTGAATGGCCAAGCCCTAAAACAATATTTTTGTTCAAAAACAAAATGTGTGTGTTTTCATGATATATTTGTTATTAGGTTGATTGCAGGGTTCTTCATTTTTCTTGTTATAGTAATTTTTGCACTTTTGAAGTTTTTGTTCAACAAGGCATTGGTTGACCTTAGTTCATGTGGTATAATGAACTATGTTCTTGACTCGTGCATACATACAAGACAAGAATCATTGGGAGAATTGCAGTTGTTTTGAAGGAGTTCTTTGTCTAACCTGTGGAGATAAACAACCTTGGCAAAGTGATGAAGTGTCTGCCTGGTGGTTTGGTAAAACCTGAAGGGAAATATGATAAGTTGGAAAGGACCTCATGTACCTCAATATAGAGTGAGTAAAATTCCACCTTAACCATCCCATTTTTTTCAAATAACAAACGTCCTCCTCTCCCACTCGCTCAGGGCATTCTGCCGAAATAAAATCAATTATACCAAATGAGTGAAAAGTAGGAGAGGGTATGAATATAAATTTTTCGGGGCTATGAATGATCATTGGTAGAGGATAAAGGTATGTGACATCGGGGTGACTCCGTCGAGGCTATAGACGCTCGCTAGCAGTGGAGCAACACCATAGAAAGTGAATGATAATAACTAAAAGGCCTGGTGCCGGTGAATTCTTTACTCGAATCTTGTCAAAAGAGGGTATGGGTCATGGTTACAGGAAACGAAAGTGGAATAAAGGTTGAAACCCCACACGTAGGCCCTAATTCACCAATCAGGGAATTTCAAACACAAGGATAGAAGAGGCTCTTATAAACAACCAATTAACTTCTTAACCAACTTCAGCATTAGCTGAGCCCAGGAAAGGAACAAAGATTCTTCTTTCGCCTAGTAAGTCATCATTTGTTGAGAACTCAACACACCCTAAAAATCCTTATCAAATTTTGTCACTTTTTGGGTACCACTTGTTTTCTGCACTGTTTGAATCGATTTCATTTTAGGAAATGTTTTATCTTTGTTTCTTTTCATGACTCTCATCACATATTCAGACTTGTTTGAACTTATGAAATCTCATTGCTAAAATACCTTAACACCTAAATTAAGAATCGACAGCCAAACACTACACCTAACGTGCTCATGCTCATGTTTGACATCAGAAAGAATTCAAGTAAGTAAAGGAACCACACAAAAAACAACATTCATCAAGCATTGATCCTCATCGGCATTGACAAAAGGCGCTTTTGGTTTGTGTAAGTTATTCGCATAAAGGTTCAAGATATATCTGATGCCCAATGTGCTTTATCGGGATCAGTGAAAATCCATAAGTATCACAAAAAACATTTTGACCGTGATACATTTATCTCCGATCGTTGATCCCTGATGCGTTTTCGGCATCAAGACTTTTTTTAGGGAGATGATCTGAGAGCACTTGGGTAGGTTTATAACCGATCACCAACCCTTAACACTTTTTGGCATAGTAAAGTTAGGATTTGGTTTTAGAAAAAATATCTTAAGGAGATTCCCAACTCCAATTAG
>SNQJ01S0009940.1:16921-45746 GCA_010110895.2 Picea sitchensis | reverse complement strand
ATTTTAAGAATCAAAAATACATCATGACCCTTCCTAAAAAAAATTCCCAACATGTAAATGACCAGGAGAAATGAGTTCAAGGAGATCGAGTGGAGAGAGTGACATAAGAAACACTCCACCAACAATGAAGATCAAGAACAATATTTTTCTATCCAAACACTCCACCAACAATGAAGATCAAGAACATGATTTTTCTATAGAATGATGTTGTTCAAAATAATGAGATGCATTGGTATTATTGGAAAAATCCTCAATACAAAAATATTCAATTCTTATTCACCCTTTCTCGTGGTTTTCATTTTGGCATTGTCTATTGGAGACTGGGTCAAAAAAAACACAAGCGATAGGGTCTTTTGAATTTAATGGGATCTATGTTTGCAACAATTCTCTTCCAAGGTTTTGGAAATGTCATCTTTGTTCTATCAGTAGTTGATGTTGAAAGGACAATATTATATGGAGAGAAAGTGGCAGGAATGTACTCCACTCTTCCCTATTCCCTTGCTCAAGTTTTGATCAAAGTACCATACATGCAAACATTGGTGTACGTAGTTATTGACAGGGTTGGAATTTGGATTCCTCTTTATCCATTGTGTTATCACCATAAAAATTTTCAGACAAGATCCAAAGATACATCATCATGTGAGAGTTTGGAGAATTGATAATTTAGAGGACCAGGACATATCTGGCGGTGTATGGACAAATATAACAGAAGCACAAAAGGTATAACTTGACAGACCGTCGATTGTAAAACAACCCAGATCAATGGTTGGGGCCCATATCAGGCGGTGAACTTGCACAGGACTTAACCATGTAAAGGAAGACTAGGGAAAACCATTATGGATTTTAAAATGGACGCGTGGCGCTTTCATAGATACATCTGGGCGAAAGACGATTTGCCTAAACCCACTTTCGCCAAAAGAGTCGATGTCACATGTTTCAATACATAAAATCAACCACTCGTGGGGTAGGTGACGACTGGTCAGAATCACCCCGCTTCAGTCATTCGGTACTTCAAAACTGTATGATTTCAGGTGAACACCACCATATAACGAACTCAAAATCTAATCATTTGAAATGGATTAGCCAAGCATGGTAAACCAACGTACCTATAAGTGACTCTGTCAGTGATTCATGATTGGAACTCTATAACTATCGATTCTCAAGTGTGAGGGTATCATCTCATCTGTAAGATTGACTCTCTAATTTTTGAAAGGAACATATTGGTGTCCATGATACTGGGATACATGGACAAGGCCAATCAAACCATATCCAATCAAACAGGTCATTCAAGTAACATGGCAGGTTTATCTACTGGTAAGAAGGAAAGGGAAGTTGCACGTATATTAGCGACTAAATTCCATACGGAACCTGCTATAGACCCAAGATTAGAAGTTAGGCTAAATCCCATCATGAAAGACCTAATCATCAACAGGCCAGATATGAAAAAGAAATGGAGCAAACGACTGAAGACAGAAAACATGGTCGAGACAGCTGAAAGCATTGGGGAGAATCAACTGGCCTGGTTTGTCACTCTAAAGAAGGAGATCGATGAGATGAAATAAATTCTCATACTGGAATAAGTACATCTCAGCATGTTTTGGACAGATGGCGGTCAAAGAAGAGGGCCTAGATATGATGAACCTATTCCTAACGGTCCCTTTAAAATAGGATAATGGTTATTATAAACCATTCCTCCTTGTAACTCATCTCTAATTTTAGAAATTACGAGAAGTCTGAACGTTTTTAATTCCACAAGAAATTCTTCCATATATACTATCTTGAGGATATAGAAAGGCATGGAGAAAGAGGAGCCTGCCCTCTATGCAGGAAGACTTTTGTAAATTTTGGGGCTAGTATGAATATATAAATGCAGAGGCAGATTTTGGATTATTTATGAAAATATTCTAATTGGTAGTGATATGAGTCTTCTTTTCCCCTCATCGTACATATTTCCTGTAATCATATAATTCATTTACACTTCCTTCTGTCTAAATTGGAGATTTAGAGGCCCAGAATTCATTATTTAATCCTCTTGGCTTAGCAACTTAGACTATGTTTCTCTCTTCTTAACTTATTCAGAATTCATCTTTGTAATGCTCTGATGTAGTTATGTGTTTCTTTTTCTTCTGATGTCATGCAAAATTTTCAGATATAAACTCAAACGCAGTTCCTGATTTAGCCTTTTCCTCTAAATAGTTCTCAGTTTGATAATGTATTCTATTTATTCCAGACCCCATAGCCCAAATGTTATCTTCTTTTTTCCATTCATTTTATTAAAAAAACCAAAACAAACCAAATCTAGCCACCAATTTCCAAAGAAACATCAAGTGACACGAGAGATCCCTCTCTGAGTTCAGCAGGCTAGTGCCTCATCTCTAAATCTAGTTGAAACAGTTACCTATGTTGTTTGTCTATTCAGCCGGACAAAATTTACAGAGTGCTAACATTTTGGCGTCGTTGTCGGGGACGAAATTGAAAAATTTTCCCTGGGAAAGAACGACATGGTTGAGTTCTAATGTCTGAGAGTAGAAGACACTTAGGCACATATTGGCTGTATTCATGCTCTGGTGACTCCACACATCAAAACTTAGTTTGAAGGTGATTCCATTGGTAGAAGAATCCAAAAATGAAAATCTTTAATGGCGACTCCATTCTCAATGCATAATCTAGCTTCCAAAACATTATTGGTGAATCCACTCAAGATTCAAATTTAATTCAGATACTTCACTAGAAGATGAGATCCCTTGACAGAGGAGTGGGAAGGTATCATGGAGGAAAACAGTTACTCAAAATGGGATCTCTTCCAAAGCATTTTACTATTTTTTATAAGTTACTTGTGTTCCTTCCTTGAGCATGCCAAACACGTTTTTCTTTACCTATTGCATTTGGATGACAATCATGAAAAACTTGCAATCATTTATCCTCATCTTAAAGTTTCACATTCATACCCCCACTACATCATTGATTTTGATAAGAGTTTTACAGCTGGGCCATGTCATGACCATGACCAAGTCTATGAACCCCATGAAGCCAAGGCCGATGTCTCTTCCCTTGTTCCTAGTCCAATGTCCTCTAGAGCCCAACATAGATACATACCCCTGAAACTACCCCAAGTCCTCCATGATTCCCCTCCAAATCACCATGAATATCTACCTGTGTTTGATAGAGAACCTAATGTCATCTCAGTTGAAAAGCACATCCAAGGGTTTGAGAATTTTATAGATTTATTTGAGATTAACCATGACAATGTTTGTATGAGGGACTTCTCTCAATCCTTGAAAGGGGACACAAACTAATGGTTTATACATTTGCATCCAGCTACAATTAGCTCATGGGAGGAATTGAAGAATTGTTTTTTTTAAGTTTTGGGGAAAGAAGAAATATTTAGAGCTACAACTTACAGAGTTCTATGCCTTGAAATGGCAGAGCAATGAAACTATCTCTATATTTAGTAGAAGGTTTTCCAATATTTACTACAAATTGTCTGAAGAGATTCAACCCACTGAAGCTGTTGCAATGCTCTATTATAAAACAACTCTTCATCTAGATTTTTCTTTCCTCCTGATGGAAAGAAGACCTAAGTCCTTACAAGAAATTTTTAATGATGCCCGGGATATTCAATACAACATCCATGCATGTAAACAATTCCAAAAGGACGGGTTGGATGCTCAAGAATATGAAAGTGATTGTGAACAGAAAATAGTTGATTGGAATCTTGAGCATAGAATTGACAATATCATGGGCCCTCTTGAAGTTTCAAATGCTTATGATTGTGCTAAAAATTATATTCCACTTGTTAAAAGAAGAGGTTTTGTTTTAGCTTTTGAGCCATCCCATGATAAGCAAGGGGCTAATTATTTTATATATTCTTTTGTAGACAATCAAGAGGATGAGTTTGCAAACCAGTTTGTTGAAGAACATATAAATGTTCCAAGTCTGTTCTTGTTACAATACGTTGCATATGATGTTGATTTTCCTGTATATGACAAATACGAGAATGATCGTGATATTGAAGAATTTCATTTTCAACGGTACAGAGAAGAGAAAAATATTAGATCAGCTGAAGAGAATTCTCTACCCTTGTGCTTTACTACATTCAAATTGTTGAAAGAGAATTCTCAGATTATTGTTGAGGAAAATGAATTTGTGTCGATGCAAAGTCGCACCAAACCAACGAAACATATTGACAAGATATTGGAACACTCTTCTTAGACACTTGATGACCCTATTCTTTGTTTTGAGGAAAACCTTGTAAATTCATAAATACAGTCATTGGTTGAAGACAAAGTTGAAAGTGAGCCTGTCCATAAACCCAAAGAGATGGAAAAATGTACCTATGATAATACTGGAAAAAATGAAGAAGGTTTCGAAATAGGTAACAGAACCTTGCCATTGTGTTTTCCCTCATTCGAATTATTAAAACAAATTTTTTGTAGCGTTTCAAATCAGAGAACGTCCAAGCATGGCATTGAAAGTGAAGAAAGTAGCAGGATTATAGATAAAAACTCTCTCCCCTTATGTTTTTCTTCCTTTGAATGGTTAAGAGAAAATCATGAAATTTCAGAAAAATAGGGAGTTCTGACTATATTCACAGTAGCACTGCACTGATGTATACTTGGTTCCATGAAAATGTTGTCATCATTAAAGAATACCAACTACACTCACATGCATTGCACAATCATTACTTGGAAGGTTATTTCAATCCATAATTTCAATCAGATCTTAACCATCAAATTAAAGAAGAAGCCGATCAAGAAATTTTTATCAAAGGTCTTTTCCTTTCTCCTAGAACTAATGCAAATGTTGAACAATATTACCAGTAAGACAAGGTATTTCAAGGTTGCCTTGCTTCCCCTGAAAATGACATAGTGATCCTATTTCTGAACAACCTATATATGGATGAAGATTTTGAAATTCCACCGATGAAAACTCCAAACAAAGAGGAAAACCTTGTGGAGGAATCCTTCTCTTCTATCTTGATCCCTGAAATGGAATCATCCTTCGATATGATTCATGATATCAAGACACATTATATGGGAAAGGTTTATGATTAGAATCTACCAATAACAATGGATTATAACGAATCAATGTCTATACCAGATATGAATATTTTCACACCAGATAATGCTTTCCAGCCTTGGTTGCTTTATGATTCAGAAAATATTTTCTACCATGGTTGCTTTATGACTCAGGAAATCCCTACTACCAGACTTCTCAACGATTCTGGCAGTTTTTTAGAATTCAACAAGCTGAATCACTTGAAAACAAAAATGCAGTGGAAGGAGTGAAACACGATGATTGTTTTACACATATTTTAGAAGATCCATTTGAAATCATATTAGAAGAAATAAATAGTCCAAATGTTTTTATTTTTTTGAGAATTATGGATGAATTTTTGAATGGATATCAGTCAGCAGGAATTGGAGCAATCTTGTGCAAGGTAAATAGACAATGGATAAAATTCTCACATGGTTGCATTGGCATTTCAATTTCACTTGATTGATAGTTCATTTCAGTAGTTAGAGTAGATAGGAGTGTGCAAATAAGCTTGTTGGACAAGCATTTTTCAGTTTATATTTCCAATATTGTGTACAGTCAATTTCAACAGTATATTCAATGTTCAGTATCCAGTTGAGAGAAGAGTGCAGAGTTTGGAATTTAGCAGACACTAGTGATATGATAGGAGCAGGGTACATGCACATGTTTTGGGATCAGCCTAATGGATTAGCCACCAGGTCTATGAGTTCTTTGCTACCTCACAGGGAGAATATCATCCCCAGTTGGAGCCTATGTTATCACCATAAAAATTTCCAAACATCATCCAAAGCTACATCATCGCGTGATATTTTGGAGAATTGATAATTTAGAGGACCGGAACATATCTGGCGGCGTATGAACAAATATAGCGGAGGCGCAAAAGGTATAACTCGATAGACCGTTGATTGTAAAATGGCCCAGATCAACGGTCGGGGCCCATATCGGGCGGTGAACTTGCACAAGACTTAACCATGTAAGGGAGGATCGGGGAAAACCACTGTGGTTTTTAAGACGGACACGCGATGCCTCCAGACATACATTGGGGAGAAAGACGGTTTGCCTAAAACCACTTTTGCCAAATCCCCAATGTCACATCTTTCAATATGTCAAATCAACCACTCATGGGGCGGGTGACGACTGGTTGGAATCACCCCGCTTCATTCCTTCGGTACTTCACAAGTGTATGACGTCAGGTGAACGTCGCCATATAATGAACTCAAAATATAATCATTTTAAATGGATTATCCAAGCGTGGTAAACCAATGTACCTATAAGTGACTCTTTCAGTGATTCATGATTGGAACTCTATAACTACCGATTCTCAAGTGTGAGTGTATCATCTCATATGTAAGATTGAATCTCTAAGTTCAGAAAGGAACATATTTGTGTCCATGATACTGGGATAAATGGACAAGGCCAATCAAGCCATATCCATTCAAACAGGTCATTCAAGTAACATGGCAGGTCTATCTATTGGTAAGAAGGAAAGGGGAATTGCATGTATATTAGCAACTAAATTTCATGTGGAACCTTCTATAGACCCAGGATTAGAAGTTAGGCTAAATCCCATCATGAAAGACCTAATCATCAACATGCTAGCTATGAAAAAGAAATGGAGCAAATGGAAGAATACAAAAAACATGGCCGAAACGACTGAAATCATTGGGGAGAATCAATCGTCCTGGTTGGTCAATCTAAAGAAGGAGATCGTTGAGATGAAATAAATTATCGGATTGGAATAAGTACATCTCAGCATGTTGTGGACAGATGGTGGTCTAAGAAAAGGGCCTAGATATGATGAACTTATTCATAACAGACACTTTAAAATAGGATAACGGTTATTATAAATCATTCCTCCTTGTAACTCATCTCTAATTTTAGAATTAGGAGAAGTCTGAATGTTTTGAATTCCACAAGAAATTCCTCTATATATACTATCTCGAGGATATAGAAAGGCATGTAGAAAGAAGAGCCTACCCTCTGTGTAGGAAGACTTTTGTAAATTTTGGGACTAGTATGAATATATAAATGCAGATGAAGATTTTGGATTATTTATGAAAAGATTCTAATTGGCAGTGATATGAGTCTTATTTTCCTGTAAGCATATAATGTTAGATTCATAATGAAGAAAACAACATAAACATAATATAAAGAACTGAAGCAATCAATAAATCATGATGAACAGAGATAAATAAATATTGGTAGAAAAGACATACTTTATATTCATCAATGCTTCAAATAATCATGTACATAGACATACATATATAATAAAAGAAGACCATAATTGTTATGTAACTTTATAACAGTTAGGTAAACCAACTAAACCAAATAACGTATGATTAGAGTTTTAACATCCCCCCTTAATCATAAGTTTGTTCTTGCCTGAAAACTGCCACTACTTGACAATCACATGTGTCAAGTGAATATTCAAAGGGCTAATTGAAGATGCTCTTTGAACTCTGAAAAAATAGAAGAAGCTGATGTCTTCTACTAAATTGGTGGTTTAAGGGTGACCACAAACTCATTTGGTGGTTTTTGGGATGACCACAAACTGAATGTCTAGCAGAAGTTGATTTCTTCTACTAAATAGCATGGTTTTAAGTTGACCATAAACTAACAAGAGCTCAAGGCTCAAAAATATGAAAATGTAACAAACATAAATTCATGTCTTCTGCTCAATTGGTGGTTTTAATATGACCACAAACCATATAAAAAACAATATGTTCAGGAATAAGACTGCATACCAAGAACTAGGTTGCATACTTGATCATTTGTTCACAGGTTCAAAATCAAACTTGGAACCTGACTCCACTAGATTCCCCCCCTGTCAGGGACAAGTGGTTCCAATTCCCTTGACCATCATTCGCAAGTATGGCCAAGAAGAGATCCAACACATCAAACTATCTTCCGGTAGAGTCTGAAGTCTCGATATTCAACTCAGAAGACTACATCAACTGGGCCCCGATCATACCCTAAATCATCAAATCTTGAAAAATATTCATGTCTATCAACTGTAGAAATATGTCCAATCAAGTACGACTGTACTTGTGTAGAAATCTGGCGATAAGACTACTCCAATAAATTGGCTTCCAAATGCCAACACCAATTCCCTAACCATTCAAAATGAATTTGTTTCTGCTTGCGCTTTTGACACATGACTAAGAGGTGATTTGTCTTACCACAAAGTCTACATGGGTGAAGATCAAAATAGTTTGACTTATCATGGCCAAACCGATGACAATGTTTTCACTGTATGGGTTCTTTATCTGACTTATTATCATTATCTGGAATATTGGTAACAACATCTTCATCAACAATATCCTGTACCTATTCCTTACCAATATCCTCAAGCTCTGTCATCTTATCATCATTCAATAAACCTCCACTCACAAAGAAAACAGGTTCACAATAATTAGGAATATGAAAAAGGTTTTTAGCATCCTTTACATATCCTAGTCCATATTGATTTCATTTAAATTGTAATTCCTCCCATGGTCAAACAATACATTTATCCGTATCCGCAACTTTTTCTGACATAGGGAGTTCATCTAACTGATCTTCATGTTTATGAATTTCATCACTAGTCAACTGAGTGTCTTCATTCTCATCCTTGATGTCATCACATTGTTGGTGTCGAAGCAAACTTAACTCATCAGACAACAACTTTTTTTGAAGTTTGAACATATGAATCTTCTTGTGCGTTACTTGTAAACAAGTAATCACTGTACTAAGAGTGCACTTGTTTATTGCAATTGTAGAATCTGTAGTTGAGTTAATTAATGTGTGAAATATTGTAAATATTTCTTCAATTCTTTCCATTATGCAGAATATGGAAGAGAGTTGTTATGTATCCTGTTGTTCATGTCAAGAGAAAATACAGGATAACCAATGACTTATAGACACACACAAAGATCCTAAAACCCCCTTATTCAATTTTGGGTAGGTCAAGGATGCAAAGACAAATATGCAATTTGTTGGACCCCTTATAACACCTTCACAACCACCTTATAACTTCATTACAACTTCCAAAAAATTCCTTATAACATCGTCACAAAAAAAATCTTCAAATAAATAACAAACCTTATAACTCCAATTACAAACAATTTTGTATTTGCGAGCATTCTTATAACTCCTTAACTAAAAAACTTTTTATAACACCATGACAAGCACCCTTTAGCACCCTTATAACTTCAAAAAAAAGCATTCACTTATAATGGAGAAAACTCCTCCATATAAATTTTCAATCTTATAACTCCCATATAACGCCTTAAAAAAACATATTATATCACATTTTTTTAATAAAAAATGCTTATAATTCTTGATATCATGGTAGAAGTGAGTTTAAAAATAATGAATAAAAATGCATAAACTCCATGGTTGTGAATAAAAATGCATCCCTTTTACTCTAATGAATTCTAAACTTCAACTTTCATTTGATGCAAGACTTGAAATTATAAAGGCGACTAGAGTCTTTCAAGTTACTGTCATGGCACGACCAAACATATCACGTCCGGTCATTGCTGGTTCCTTACCAGTCCAAGCAGTTGATATCTTTGACATCTTTAATTTGTGGAACCTTTTGATAGTGCATCATTTTTGTAAGCTAAAAGCTTCCCCTGCATCAGTCGGTTCATGAAAACCCTCGCAGGTTGGTTGGAGGCAAACCAGGGCAGATCCAGATCATTTAAATGGGAGAGATCTTAGGATCACGCCTATTTCTCCAGATTCATGAAATTTCTCAAAACGGGTTCCCAATCAAAGTGGCATAGATAGCTAAATTTTTTGTAACTCAGACAACGAAACACTAACTCAATCTAAAATAATTCATATGGTTCTCATCATGTACATTTTTTACTTGCTCTCACAGTTTCTGGCTTTCTCTCGGACAACACACGGGATGGTCTCTTACCTCTACGCACAGACGAACCCCAAACTTCTTTTCTCTATGGATTCGAGTCGCAAACAGATAGATCACCATTTCACTAAAAACGCAGCTCTTTCTCTATGTTCTTCACTGAGCATGAAATGACCAGAAACACGAACCAACAACCAAACTTTTCTTTGGATTTGCCTCTTCACATCTTTCCTTTCCATGGGTTCAACTCAAGCATGAAGCTGCTTTCAAATATCCGGGACCCTGGACCTTTCAGTGATGAAGTGAGGCTCACACCTTCTCTGATACCACTGTTAGATTCATAATGAAGAAAACAACAGAAACATAATATAAAGAACTGAAGCAATCAATAAATCATGATGAACAGAGATAAATAAATATTGGCAAAAAAGACATACTCTATATTCATCAATGCTTCAAATAATCATGTACATAGACGTACACATATAATACAAGAAGAGCATAATTGTTATGTAACTATATAACAATTAGGTAAACCAACTAAACCAACTAACTTATGATTAGAGTTTTAACATATAATTCATGTACACTTCCTTCTATCTAAATTGGAGATTTAGAGGCCCATAATTCATTATTTAATGCTCTTGGCTTAGCAACTTAGACTATATGTTTCTCTATTCTTAACTTATTCATAATTCATCTCTGTAATTCTCTGATGTAGTTATGTGTTTCTTTTTCTTCTAATGTCATGAAAAATTTTCAAATATAAACTCAGACTCACTGCCTTATTTATCCTTTTCCTCTGAATAGTTCTCAGTTTTGATAATGTATTCTATTTATTCCAGACCCCATATCCCAAATGTTATCTTCTTTTTTCCAGTCATTTTATTAAAAACCCCCAAAACAAACCAAATCTAGCCACCAATTTCCAAAGAAACATCAAGTGACACGAGAGAGCCCTCTCTGAGTTGAGAAGGCTAGGGCCTCATCTCTAAAGCTGGTTGAAACAATTACCTTTGTCGTTTGTCTATTCGGTCAGACAAAATTTACAGAGTGATAACACGTTGAACAATTTGTTTTTGATGTCTTGGGTATATTTCTCGTCAAAAAATTTATGTTTAAATTTTTTCCCTTCAACAATGAAGTTTAATGAAGTTTTGATAAGAAATTAACTTTTCAATAATGAATTTTTTATTAAAAAATTTCAATAAATGATGCGATGTTAAAAATTTTAACCTTTAAATTCACATAACAAAATGATGTGTTCAACTTGACAAGGCACCTTTGGTGGTACGATAGAGATCAATTTCACATGCATTTATTCCATTTCTCATTAGATTATCCATACTTCATTAATTCTCTGTCATTATGCTTGCCAAGATTTTAAAGATATTTTTAAGAAAACTCAAATACTTTCTTGGAAGAAACAAAACTCGTGCAAAAATTTCTTTCATAAATAAAAAGGAAATCTAAAAATTATTTTTGCAGTTCAGTTTTGATTGGAAAGAAGATTTAAAATATTATATATAATTGTCTCACTATAATACCTTCAAGCAAATTGTTTACTAGAGAAATGATCTAAAAGGACCATTAATGAGATTTACATCAACACAATATTCTACTACTCCACACTATAGAAAAATTACAAATATCAAGAACAAAACTTTTAAAAGTGCAAATTTTCAAAAAAAAATTGACATCAAACCATTCAAAAGGGAAAAATACTTGCAAGGGTATACATAGGTATAATTTCCCTATCCAACGTGAGGTTATGGGTTGGAAGGGTTGGAAACCCCAATTCATTCCTGCACCTAAACCAAATTCATGACATTAACCCCCATACTTCCAGTCCAATAAGGATTCTCTATAATAACATGTACCCATCGATATAAAAATGGATCATCTTTTTGTCTTAAGCATTTTATTCAAGATGTTCAAATACAATATAGTAATAAGACACCAAGTTCAAATATATTGATCAAGTCAATCTACTTCCAATAGTCAAATCAATATCAATATCAATATAAATATCTATTGGTTTGGAAATATCTCACCTACTCTCACTCACATAGTAATATAAGGAAGTCATAAGTAGGGTAGCAATCTCAACCAAGAACTAACAAATTGATATGGATGACCCTTCCACTGGTTCTGCACCACTTCACATCCATCAAGATCAGACCAAGTAAGTAAGGAACATAGATTGAGAAAATTTTAACATTGAGGTGTCTATGAGCCCATTGATTTTATCTTCCTACAACAATGCTCGCCCTTCCAACTATCCTTGTAGTTTCATCACCTGTAAGGAAAGTCCGTACTTACTTCTTTGTCTAGTGCTTCGATGGTATATTTTTCTCTGTTAACCTATCCCTATGGGATTAGGATGGGCACTGGAATAGTTACCTATCAATTAATATCCATAAAAGAGTGAGGATGAGGGATGAGGCTATTTGTTGTGAAACATTATTTATACAAGAATCTACGATGAAATACACCCTTCCAATACTTGTACATTGTATCATAGGGACTAGCTCAGAGGTGGAATAAATGGCGAACGATTCATAGGCATCAACTGCTTCAAACTCATTCCATTTCGAATATATCACATGCTACTCGTGTTGTAGTTCCACCACCTGATCAAAAGAAAAAAAAATGAAATTCAACTAGCTTGTTACTTGTACAATGTATCAGAGGGACTAACTCAGAGGTGGAGTAAATGGTGGACCATTCATAGGCATCAATTGATTTAAACTCATTCCATTTCAAATATATCACATGCTACTCTTGTTGTAGTGCCACGACTCTATCAAAAGAAAAAGAAAAAACATGAAATTCAACTAGCTTGGTACTTTTGTTGTGACCCGATCAAGAGAAAAAACCCTGAAATTTGAGCCACCTGAAGACATGTACAAATCCACACTTAATTGCATTGAGGATAATGAGTATTACAATTAATTTCATTAAGTCCACACTCACACTTTCTTCTTAATATATTCCTTATTCCATGTGAAGGATGAACAAGTGTCAAGTTTAGTCATATCGAGAAGGATCCCAGAAGGTACACCAAATTCGAGAGCTTCCAACACACAAACTAGACTATAATAAGGTTTTATAAAATTTATTGACCGACATAAATACGTTCAGGGGAATTTGGTTACCTTTTTAGAGAAATTTGGTTACTTTTTTGGAGAGATGATAAGAATAAACATTTGGTCATAAATAATGGGTAAAATGTCGTGTGAAAGGCATTTCCCCATCAATTTCCAACCCTGGTGATCAGTTATACATTGATCAACTTCTGATGGATAGAGGCCAAATTATTTTGGTATTTTTTTATGATGTTATTCACACTCCTGTACATGACATATTATGGGATGATGACGGTGGGTCTCACTCCTAATGCAATAACAACTTCATTTCTCTCCATGGATTTCATTGCAATCTGGATGGTTCTCTGCAGCTTCAAAATTTCACTTCTGCAGGTTCCTGTGTGGTGGAGATGGTATTTCTTGGGTTCCTACTTTGCATGGACTCTCTATGGACTGATAACATATTATATCGAGGATATTTCAAATGAAATGGTGATGGATGATGGTGGGAAACAAGAAGTGAACAAATTCTTGAGGAATAATAGGTTGATCATGATAGTGAATAATATTTTTATGTAAGAAGATGTTTGTGAACGAAGTAATGGATCTTGTAGAGTTGAATAAACTAAGTGGTGCTCTCATGGGATTCCCTAGAGTGACTTGTATGTCCATAGGATAAACAAATAGATTAACAATACTAGTTGAACTGGTAGCAAATCCTTCAATAATTTTCATGGATGAACCAACATTTGGACTAGATACAAGGGGTGAAGTTATTGTTATGAAAACATTTTAAAACATCGTCGATATTGGATGAAATATCATTTGCACCATACATCAACCCATCATTTATATGTTCAAAGCGTTCGATGAGTTAGTATTGATTAAACAAGGAAAATTGATCTATGAGGGATATCTTGGTCACCAGTCCCAAGTTCTTGAGGACTACTTGGATTAAATTGAAGGTGTATCTAAAATCACACTCGGATACAACCCTGCTACATGGTCATTGGAAGTAACATCAATCAATTTCAAAATTCATCTTGGAGTTGATTTTGTAGAAAAATATTGAAATTCATCCCTCTACCAATGTAATGAAGCTCTAATTTAAAAAATTAGAAATCTTTTCTCTGGCTCCAAAGATCTAAGATTCAAAAGAAAATCCACTCAACCCTTTGCAATTCAAACCTTATATTGTATGTGGAATCAAAATTTCATGTACTATACAATGGAGCAAATATGGAGAAGCTACATTGAGGAACTTGAGGGTTCTCTTAGAATACAATGTTAGTTATAGTGCATCACAATATGGGGATTATGGTGAACCTACTAGACTTGGGAGAGAATCCTGGCTAGGCTATGGGAATATATCTAGACGGGACTTGTATGTCTTATATGGTGGACACCAATCTAATGTGGGATATGGAGAAAGTAATACATACAGTTCTCTTCGAGGCACTGAAGTTGGTCTAACATATTCGAGCTATGATAATGATTATTTGTCCAATGAGGCTTATATTGGTGGTCATTCTTATTCATCTCTATATTTGAGTTGTAATGTAGGAAGTGGATATTTATCTAGAAGTGGTTCGGGATATTATTATTGAATTATTGGAGCGTCCAAATATTCATTCTTGGAAAAACTAAAGATATTTATTAATATAAACAAGAGAGAATTTTTTTCTATTTTATAAAAGAGTAAAACATCAAATGTTTAAACTATGATGCCACCTCAACTCTAATTCGGTTTTGAAGATTCAGTTACATAAAGAAAACCAAAATTAGGCATTCAAAGAGGATAAAAGGGAAATGTTGGGAACTTGAAAAGAGGGTGGGATTTCATTTCAACATAGAAGGTTGAAGGTTCTCATTTCCAACAGGGCCATATATTTTACAACAGATCGACAAACTATCCAGAGGATTCTCTACCTTCTTGCAAATTATGTTCTTCCTTCTTTCTCATCTTTTGTAATATTTCTTCAATTAACCCAAAGACTCTTGTATTTTGAGTGATTGTGATCATTGTATCATTTTTTTTTAGTAATAAATAATATATTGCAGATTTCCTTTCAATATTTTCCTTATAACTTTCCATGAACATTTTTTCAAGCTTTGTCAGTGAATTACATGTTATTTCCTATGTGTTAGATTGACGGATTTCAGGGTTCTAAGTGAGATTGTTTTCTTTTAAATCTACACAATGGGTTCAACATACATGGCATCATGTTCTTGTTAGCAAAGATATTGACCTCATCTAAATACCCATAAATTTTCTTTCTTATTTGAAATGTTAAAGATTGTTATCGTCTTAATTATTTCTGATAATATTTTATCCCTCGATGCCAAGGATTGCTATGTCGTTCTCACTAGCAAGTTCCCTACAATAAAACTCTTTCCCTACTTACAAATTGTGAGTGGATTTATTTCTATCATGAATTTATATTATTCATACTATTTTTCATTTTATCAATAAAGGGTGAAAGAATGGACTAATTAGGAAGCAATATTATTATTTGGTATCATTCGAAGTTTCATATATAACGTGACATAAGTATATAGTTGATAAGGGTAGGAAGATATGTACATAAATAAGCTTATTGTTAAGCATTAGTATAGTAGTTTTAATTATGCACTTATTTTAAATATTTTGGTTTTACTTTTTCAAAACATGTATAGTTAGGATTCTAGAATAAAATATAAAATATAAAATAGAATTATAAAAGATTTTTCTCTAAATCATCATAAAGATATTAGTGGAAATGATATTCTTGATCGGTGACTATGTCCCTAGTATGATATTGTGATGAGATTGGTAAACATTTCTTTCAAATATTATTTTTCTCATGATTGGGTTGAAAGACTTGTTCTTTTGGTAACCATCTCTTAGATATTGGCTCGGACATCAATCTTTGTAACTAATTATATTAACCTACTGAAGGTTCCACATCCAAATATAACATTAGAGAATAATCTATCTATGTGGAGAGATGGAGTCAAGGATGTGGGGATGATACATGTGCATATTGGTGGCCACCCATCTATTCTACTAATTCAGAATGGTTCCACATCTTGGTATTTTTTCTATAGTTTTTTACGTATGAAACTTTCAGGCCATTTTAAGGTCATAATTAATGTTTTTTGGTTTGACAACACTAAGTGCTAGTGGGAAAATACCCCCTTTAACTATACCAGGGTTTAAGATATAGACAGAGCGAATGACTGTCTAAAATTCAATCTAGTTTCTACTCTACCCCAAACATACCAAAAGAAATGAAAAGAAAGCAATAAGAGATAAGATTGTTAATTGCACCTTTTATCCTATGTCTGGTGATGATCTCCTCAATCTATTTAGTTCCAAATACTGCAAGTCTCCTCCCAAGGTTGACTTGCATCCAAAACTAGGCAAACAAGGACTACAAGCATGATATTTCTATTCATGATTTAGGGTTAGATATCAAATGTTATGTATAAATCAAATAAAATACACAAAACATCATCATTTGGGACAGGGAAAAGAGATTCCTTTATTCATCAAACAAAGACTGAAACTTACAATCTTTGTCGACCACCATTCCACGAACCTGGTCTGAGATCCTCTTTACAATGATCCAAGTGTACCTTCAATAGGCCTCTTCTCTCAATATTTTGATCACCTCAAGGGAATGGAATGGATTGAATGGAAGGATAAGGGGCTGAAGAGGGAATGTTGAGGCAATATCTCACAAAAGGTAGCAAAAGCTTGGGCAAGGAAGGGAAGTGAAATTGGCTCACAAAAGGTAGCAAAAAGCTTGGGCAAGGAAGGAAGTGAAATTGGGAAGAGTTTCACTATTCCATGCTTGGATGTGAAATGAGACCCAAAACCTCCTTCTCTTTATATGAAGAAAGTATGGTTATTTGGTTGGGTGATAGGCTATAGCAGGTGAATTGGTTGGGAAACCTCTAATAGCCCATGAATTTCACCAAATTCCTTACAACTTTTTAATTTTTGCAACTTTTGCAAGAATATGCGAGTTTTCTAGCATGCAGCAAGCGTATGTACATGGGTTGTCTATCATGAAACAATCATATGTACATGAGATGTAGTGGTGGAGGGTGCGTACATGCTCTAAAAAATGGTTTTTTAAGAAGATCTCCTCAACAGTGCTTTGGAAAAATATGCAAGTAAGAGGGCCAAGGACATGTATGCATGAATAGGGCATTTTAGGGCTATAATATATGCCCCCCTAATCTGTGAGGTAAGAAGAGAAATGGATGGCCTAAATACATTACAACATCTTCACCAATGCATAAAATCGAGGGAGCCCTGGACTAGAGTTCAAGAGGAGCCATCTACAAAACAACAATTGTCTCTCTGAGGTGGGAATACCCATACTCGGGATGAACTGAATCATGGTTGCCAATAAAATACACTGCATATCCATGTCATATAAATATACAAAGTGTATCCACGAGAAATACACAACATATCTACATCTCAAAATCAGTCGAAGATATACAAGTATAGTATGCATATTCAAGAAGTTGGTGATGCCTGCGACTGGAGATGAGGCCTTCATAGCTCGAGCAATGACTTCAATATCTTCAAAAATCAGGTAGGAGTACAATGGGAGTGTATAAATCACTACTGTGAGGTCTTCTACAGCTCTTCGGGAAATGACATGAGGATATCAATGATCAAGAAGAGAACTTCGTTGATTTCAAATATGGACTTGACTAGACTCTAGCGATGGTCGACTCATGAAGGTCAAGAGACAAACTATAGAAAGGTTGAATCAGGTTGAGTGAAACTTCCATTAGACAAAATAACAAAAGATGATCAAACTCAAGCAGCATGACATTGACATCATTTTGTGATGTAGGAGGCAATGCAAACTCTCCATGTGTTTGGAAGAGTAACTAAATGGAGGAGGACACAACTCTATGTAGTGAGAACAACTTCCTAAGGTCATACTAGATCCCAATTCTTGACGAAAAAATGAAAGGATGTGCTTTTTCCAAGGGAAACTCTCTTTGCTGCCAAAAAAAGAATGAATATTTCTCGTCCCCTCTTTTTGGAATATTTGATTTTTTTTTCTTTTTCAATTTTTTAAGAGCTTGAAAAGGAATAAAAGAATGTTACGTTAAAAAGGAGGAACGAGTGTCGCAAGTAAGCATACTAGCTCCAAGCGCATGGAACATACTAATTCTCATAGAAAGGAGACATGTGCAGGAAAAGGACACTCGGGGAAAATTCCTCAATGGGTCAATGTGTCAAGTCATAGAGGCAAGAAGTGCTACAAGGCTTGCGTATAAGGAATGATTCAAAGGTTCAATTGAGAGCAGCATGGATTTGGCATTTGGCCAAAGACACAAAGATGAGATTCACAAATGTGATTAAGAAAGACACAATGAGACCCCTTCTATGTAATTTTTACGAGCCAAGAGAAGGTAATCTCAGTAGTTTTTTCACGTTTAGAGAGTCTAAAAAAAAGAAAAAATAAGACTACAAGGAGTACCTTTTTCAGAGATAGTCTAGTAGGTTCAAAAAAGGGTTGAACTTGCATAAAAAAAATGTCTATTCAAAACCATTTTAATGAGTGTGATAAAAGCAAGATCACTCGACAATCTTTTCAATTTTAAGGAGTCTGAAAAGCGATTAGCTATGGACTCACAACCTTTTTCTGAGTTTAGTCTCCTTAGCCTGAAAAAAGTATAAAAGTAACTGAGGATAACTCTCCCGATGAGACAAATATCCCAAGGCATACCTTTTTCCACTATAATCTGCAGGCCAGAAAAAGGGTTAAAATCATGCTAGTAGATGTTCTTCTCGACAAATTTAACGAGTGTGAAGGAACAAGGTCACTTGGTGATCTTTTCAATTTTAGGGATTCTGAAAAGAGCTTAACTATGGAATCCATGGGGGTTCCTTTTTCATAAGTAATCTCCGAGGAACGAAAAAAGGTGATAAGCCAAAACCAAGGAGAATGTTCCTTTTTTGAAGATTTAGTCCCTCGAGCCTGAAAAAGGGTTAAAATTATGCGTGATAATACTCTTTTAGCGAACCAAAGTTCCTAGAGCATACCTTTATTCATAAAATTAGTCGTCCTGACCAAAAAAGGGGTAAACTATCATTGGATAGATGTGCCTTCAAATTTGAGTTTAGCGAGCGTGAAGGGAAACAAGATCACTTGACAATCTTTTCATTTTTAAAGAGTCTGAAAAGGGATTAAAGAAGACTCCAGGGGGATACTTTTCTCTGTTAATCCATATGAGATCAAAAAGAATAAATATAGTCTCGTTTTGCTTTCGAATTTCAAAGTGAGCTTGAAAGATAATAAAGCGTGCTCATTTGGGAGTCCTGAGGGTAAGGCCTAGGATGATAGTGCATTAAAAGAATGAGAATTTATTTTGTAATCATGACATGACTAACAAGGACTCCCAAGCCTATAGTCATTACCGACAACATGGATGCCAAAATGCAGCAAGGATCTACCTAGGGCATCCATATAAAGGTAGGCTCCACCACCTAATTACGACAGTTCTAGAGAAACAATGAAGGTTCTGTGTCGCACTTAGGTGGGGTTGATCCTATGGAAAATCAAAAAATACAACAAGATGTAGAAAGTGGAAATGAAATCCTAACTTATATTGAAAAAGTTGGAAAAAATGAATTTTACCAAAGGATACCCAAAAAGTGACCCATCCCAAAATATTACCAAACCGAAAGAAAAAGAGTACCAGAACGACCAATAAAAATATCAAAAGTGGAACCAAGTGATCACCAAGCCAGGAAAAATGACAAAGGGGGTCAAAAGGGGAAAAAGTGCCAAAAAATTCTATAAATAGAAGTTGACAACTCATTTTTACCATTGCAATTTGAAAATCGACCAAAAGGCGAAAATACCCCTTTCCTAAAAAAGTAGATTTCAAGAGCTTTAGTGGATGAAATGACTTTCTGCTTGGACCAAGTAAGTGAAAATCATGCCCTCTTGCAATTCAATTCATATTTTATTCTTTAATTTCATGTTTTGAGGGGGCATTCTCTTGTAAACAGAGCGACATTGCATGTCTACGGGTTGTCCAAGGCCAACCCGCATATGTACCTCGGGTAGGAAACCAACAGCTCGCGTACATACATGATTATGTACAAAACAACCTGTGTACACCTTGGAAGACTTTGAAAAAATAAAATGCAAGTACTGACTCTCCTCCATTTTTCCATGAAATAGGATGTATGTTCAGTAGAGGGAGATGGAGCATGAGCACATTGATATTTTGGTCGAAGAGGACCCTATAGCCATCGTCGCACTAAAAATGTGTGGGCTATGGAAGTTCTTCCAGTGTTCGCTCATGAGGGAACAAACTAGGATTCTCAATTCTCTTGTGGAGTATTGGCATCTTGATGCAGAGGCATTTATGCTAGAGGTTCAATCATTGACCCCAACCATAGAGGATATATACTTCTTGACTAGCCTCTCGAGGAGAGGGGAACCAATTAACTTGAGGACGTTTCCTCTGGGACCTTTCAACATCGAGGATTACATTTAGATGTAATGTGAGGTTGGCAATGAGAAGGTAGGTTCTCATATTCCAATCCACAATATCACTAGCCTATCTCTACGTATTATCTTACTCTTGAACACATGCATTGTACCATTCATTGTTTGGAGGACAACATATTTTACTGGAGTATGACCATGTTGATATGCATGAAGATACAACTTACAAAGTGTTGGCGGCATACTAACAAGAACTTCAGGTTCAGTACCATTTTTTTCTCCTTCTTCTTCAAGAGGGTGCCTATTCTTAGTCCTAGAGAGATAATATAGGGGCATGTAGCCTCCTTCCCAGCAGTGACCAGGTGGGAAGTGTTTTTTCCTAGAAAGGGTGGAGGGAGGACCATAGAGGCATTCAATGACAAATTCTTTGACTGGTGTACATGAAAGATCCTAATGATCTAGTATTACCCATATGTCAGGATCAACTTCACCAGAGACCTAGACATGCCTGTGCCTCCAGACGAGGAGCAAGGCGAGATAGGTAACATACTTTTTAAAGTTTATTTAATTTTTAATTTTTTCATATATATCCTTTTTATGTGTGTGTATAGCGTACTGAATCTTATATCTATTATGTATAGATATGGGACTTGTGCGACCAACGGACTTCGCTAAGGCTTGGTGAAGTCCTCGACCTGAGGCAGGACCAGCAATAGTGAGAGGACCAGTAGCTGTAGGGGGACTCCTAGCCGAGAGGTTGATAGAGTTATGTGACGAGTAGAGTGAAAACTCACTGCCTTCACTTGTGATGTACCTATGGCTGAGGTTGAGGATCTCCCACCTTCTATGCAGCCTCATGCAGTAGAGGTGCCTTGTACTTGGGTCCAATTATTTCAGCATTTGGCCAACACCGTTGTGCACTATGGCAGGGCCAATAGGCCCCATACTTAGATAGAATAGAACATTGATGTGCCAAGGGAAATTTTTGTATATGTATTTTTTGAGGGCATAAGCCCAACGATGTATACTGAACACTTTTGAGGTGTTCATGCCCACTTATGTACTCATGACACTATTTTTGGAGATATATATATATATATATATATATATATCTTTTATGTCTTAGGGATGAAATTTTTTACAAATGTATTTACATGTGTATGTGTGTGATTTTCTTTTATGTGTGTGCAACATGTCAATCTAAAATTTGATTAGCTAGAGTATCTGTTAAATGATTAAATCTCCTAGGAACATGGATATATGTAATGTAATTGAAAGATAGTTCTAAGAGACATACCCTAAGGAATCATCGGTGCAAAGTGGGATCATAAACGCGGTAAACCCCATTTAACTGGGACATAACCAACTAATCATCTAGGTAGGCTCGGAGGTGAGAAATGCCATGTAACAAAGTGTCATGAAGAAATTATATCAATGCATTGTATTTAGCAACATTTTTTGTAGTTTCACCTAGACAAATACCTCTAGAAGATAGAAACTGGCCTCCAAGTGTAAAAATCACCCAAGCTACGGAAGAAATCCCTTGAGTGTGTCAGCTAGCGTCATTCGCGAATAAAAAATACACCTCTGATTCACTTGAAATTTTCCATGGTGGAAAACAAGACATAAATAACTGCATTTCCACAAAACAAAAAAGACAAAAAATGTAGAAGAAGCTATACATATATACAAGAAGTCACCTAGGTGACCAACCTAAGAGTATTAATTATTGAGGTAGAGCCCATTTCTAGGCTTTTCAATAGAATTTCCCTCAAAATCAACCAGAAAATAAGTGCCCTTCTTCAATACCTCTTTGACAATGAATGGTCTAAACCACATGGGTTTGAACTTGCCTTCCCCCAGTGGATCTTTGTCTTGATCATAGACCAGGACACGATCACCTTCAGAGAAAATTTGGGGATGAATAGAATGATCATATGAACACTTGATGCGTTGCTTATGAGCCTCATTGGCCAAGGCTGCATCATGAAATTTCTCATCGAGTTGCTCGAGATATATAAGGTGTTCCTCAAGAGGTGACATTTATGGCAGTAATTCCACTGCCAAATTTAAAGAAGGAATCTGAAATTTAATAGGTAAGACTGCTTCTAGCTTGTATATGAGTTGAAAAGGTGAAAAAGAGGTGGTAGTCTTCACAGACATTCAGTAGGCCCACAACACTGAATATAATATCAAATGCCAATTTGAATTGGCATAATTGATTGTCCACTGAAGAATAGTCTTGAGAGACTTATTCATGGCTTCAACCTGACCATTTGCTTATAGGTAATAAGGTGATGAATTTTCTTGTTTGAACCTGAGCTTTGACGTTAACTCAAACATCATTTTATTTTGGAAGTGACTTCCATTGTCAGTGAAAATCTCCTTAGAGATACTGAACCTTGCTAATATCTGATTAAAGATGAAAAGAATCATAGTTTGACCATCATTACTAAACGTTGGCATAGCTTCGACCCACTTTGTGAAGTAGTCTACTGCTACAATGATATAACTATGCCCCCTAGCTGAGGCTGGGTGACATGTAGTGAATTCAATCCCCCACTTCATGAAAGGACCAACAACAATGAATGGAAACATAGGAGAAGGATGCGCCCACATCCTCCGAAAAAATATCTAGAATGGGTGGCACTTCTTGACCGCCTCAATGCAATACTTGATTAATGAGGGAGAAAAGTAACCTACACGTAGAATATTTTGGGTTGTCTCCAACCCAGACAATTGACCGCGACATTATCTAGTGTGACAGTCGTTCAAAACGATCTCTTCTTCTTCATGGATAAGGCATTGACGGAGAATACAATCCATTCCTCGATGATACAAAGTGTCATCAAGTATAAGATAGTTTTACGCTGGATGTCCAATTCATCGATGGTCATCGCGGGAAGCGGAAGTGGGGAACTTCAAATTATGGAGATACACAATTATATATCCATACTAAGGGTTCGAAGATGAAATTAGAAAAAAATATCCCTTAATAGGAAACTCTTCGGGTAGGATATCACTAGACTCGATTGGAAGTTCCAAAATGAATTCGGCAAAGACCAATGACTTTTTGGATTTCACCAAAACAAAATCCAAGTAAACTTACTATAAGATGACTATCCGTCTACTAATATTTCCACAAATGACCTGTCGTGTTAATACATATTGGAAAGGGTTGACGACGACAATGACAGTGGTCTTGCAAAGCAAAATGTAGTGACAAAACCGTTGGACAACATGAACAACTACCAAAGCAAGTTTCTCAACGTGAGAATAGTTAAGTTTTGGACCAACCAGGCCTTGAATAAGATAATAAATAATGTGCTCTTCGAGAATATCATCTTCTTGAACCAAGACCATGTCAATGGTCGAATCCGTAGCAGCCAAATACAGTAAGAAATAATTTTTATAATCAAGAGGCATGAGTAGAGGGGTAGATGTTAGGGCGTGTTTCAACACTTCAAAGGAGCACTGAGAAAATTCATCCCAACATAATGAGACCCCTTTTTTCAAGAGACACATAAACCCTTTAGTGATATCGGCTTAATTTGTGACAAAACACAGAAGAAAATTGTATTTCCCCTATAAGCTCTGAAGTTGGGGTATCGTGCATGGGGGAGGCAATTGGACTATCGCCTCAACCTTGAGAGGATCGAACATGATCCATGTTTTCGATACAATAAAACCTAGGAAATGACATGACGCCACACAAAAACTGCACTTATCAGGATTCAAGCAAATCCGATAGTAGAGACATCACTCAAAGATTAGTCAAAGATGGGTGGGATGATTAGATCTCTTGTGAGAGAATGATGCTAGATCATCAAGGTATACCTTGAATATTTTTCTAAGGTCATGAAAATAAAACGACATGGCCCGCTAAAAGGTAGCTCCAACATTCTTTAGCCAAAAAGTCATTTTATTTTACGCGAGTGTTCCCCAAGGAAAAATAAAAGTTGTTTTATGTTGGTCTTCGGGTTTGATTTGAATCTAATTGTATCCCGAGAAACCATCCATGAATGAAAAAAATTAACATCCTATGCACTCATCAACAATATGATCGATGAATGGGATAGGGAAAATTTCTTTCAGACAGGCCTTATTCAAATCATGGAAGTGCATACAAACGCGAATCATGCCCTATTTTTTGTTAATCGGAACCAGGTTTGAAACCCATTATGTCAACTGTACAGGGTAGATAAAATTGGCTTTGAACATTTTTTCACTTCTACCTTGATTCTTGTCTCTTTTCGAGGATTTACCAAATGAATCTTCTATTGGACCGGTTTGGTTTCAGGATAAGTCATAATTGCATGCTCAAAAATTTGTGGGTCGATGCCTAGCATTTCCTCGTAAGACCAGGAAAAAAATTCACAACATACTTTGAATAACTCAGTGTAGGCTTGAATCTCTTTGGGGGAGAAATCTGGTCTAACAAAAACATTCTCCACAATGCTAGGGGTTTTGGAGATATCGATTGGAATCATTGTAGCAATGATTTCCATGTTACCCTTGGCATAAACTCTGTGCGTAGTGAGAGGAATGATAAGACAAGGATTATCTCCATTCACGGTCAAAAAAAATTCTCCCACCTCTATTCTCCTTTACTCGAGAAGGAAGTAATATCTATGATGGAGATCATCCCAAGGTCTATTGGGGCCGGTCATTACCTCAATAACCGCCTCATAAGAGGGAAAGACCAAGTCTAAAGGATCTTGAGTGGCAAGAGAATATTGAGCCCAAATAGGCTGGAGAACTATATATAACTCCTATGGGGGAGCCATATCGGGGTTGGCCAAAGTTTGTTGGACAATGTTGTATGAAACCTCAGTCATGGATAATAGCATGGCCATGCCGCAATTCCCTATCCCTTCCATCAAAGCCGATGGGGAAGGTAAATTACATGGATCATTAAAGTAGCTCACTCGAAACAATGATACTTGAAAAATTGTAGCCCTCGGCCTATCGAGAACAACCAATATAATTCTTACATCGCTAGAAGGTATCGGGTAATCAAAGGTTCCCATCAATGACGGAAACAAACTAGCAGTTAAGTTGAAAGTATGAGGCTATGGATTATCAATCATAGGGACCACAGACGCCCCCGATGAAGGGTCGGGACGAGAGAAACACAACTAGTCAATGGTCACAATCTGGCCCTCATGTGGAAAATAAAAGACCCGAAAAACTCTAGAAACCACTGCATGCATCGCATAAGTCCAAATCCTTCCTAAAAGAAGGTTGTAGTTGAGAGGGGCATCGACCACTTCAACTTTAACACACACATTTTTACCTCCCAACTGCATGAGGAGGGAAGGAATAATTCCATGTGGTATAAATAACTGACCATCAAACCTCATAAGTAACGTCGGTGATGGAGACAATTGAGGCTGGCCAATTTCCTTCCAACACGCCAATGACATCATGCAAGTTGAGGTACCCTCATCAACCACTGTACATAAAATTTTCCACGTAAAATATTTCATGGTGTAAGCCACTACTATCTGAAAGGAAACATGGTGAGGAAGATGGGGTTTTAACATGGTTGGATCGAAAAAGATCACTCCTCAGTTACAAGTCTCTATTTCTCCCAAGGAGGAAAATAGATATTTTCTCTGTGAGGGACAAATATGAAGGACTTCCAAAGAACACATGGCGCAAGGGCTCTGTGCCATATCCTCTACAACGGAGTAGTTCTGGGTGGCCCTTGTGTTTGGATTGTGAGAAGCCTTATTAAATGCACATTTAAGGATGTGAGTCATTGTTTCACCCACTTCCTTCTCAATTTGGAGAGGATTCGGTGGGTTAGTGGATTCCTTGTCCTTCTTGGTAGATTCTGACATTTCGTAGTCTCGAGCCCTAGTCGTTAAATGAGCCTCAACATTCATCATGTAAATATTTGTGGTCAGGTTATTATTGGTAGGTGTTGGGGTTCCCTGACTGATGCCTACTGTGCTCATGCATGTTGAATCATGAGCCATGTTTTTCCCTTATGGAAAAGGGTTCATCAGCATAGTAGGTTGTTGTTGTTCTAATACCTTCTAGGCTTCTGCAAGTCGAGGGCATAGATGAGTCGGGTGGTCTTTCATAGAATTATTAGTATCTTTTTTATCCCCTTTACTCTTCTTATTTCGTTGATTCTTCTTTCCCTCGGGCTCTTGGTTGGCCTTGGGATTATTTGATAGCACACTGTGTACATTCGACGTTTGGTTAGGGGGAACAACCAAACTCAGAGTTTGGCTGGTCACAATCTGTTGTATCGAAAATTGTTGCAATTGATTTGACAACCGATCCATGGACTTGCTTTGTGTTGAGCCCACAATACCTTCGACATGGGGCCCATAATTTTTCTTGGCCTTATCGATAGTATACCATGACACATCTGGCAAGATATCATAGAGCATGCCAGACTAAGAGTAGATCAGTTCAAGTTGTTGGGCTCTCATAATTGCCTCCTCTTATAAAAACACTCTAGAATTCGCTATGTCCTTGGATACGTAGGGCACCAAAGACTTCAAGAACCACTCAAGCAATAAATAAGGAGGGACCTTGACCTTAATTAAGCTCTTTCTATGTTGCCACTCTCAGATACGATCAGAGATGTGGTCAGGCTTGGTTTTCTCAAACTTTGCTAGCAATTTTATGTCGACGTCATATCTCATAGGTAACTAGAAATGGTTCAAGAAGACCATTTCCAAGTCATTGAAGTAAGAGTACCTCGAGCAACTAAGCTCAATATACCATTTCACATCACCCCATATAAGAGTGCATTGAAAAAGGTGCAACTAGATAGAGTCATCCTTCAACAATTTTGACGAGCACCACAAATGAAAAATCGTCACATGATCACCTGGATCTTCACTAGGATTTCCCTCAAATTTCATAATATTTGAAGGAAACTTAGTCGGCATTGGGGACCAACACAGATCGTGAAAAATTGGGTCATTCAGTAATCTCTACAAGTCTGGCAGATGTAGTGTTTCCATAAATGGTAGTTTTGGTTGTGAACTATTCACAGGAAAACAGGGTCCTAGAGTTTGATTGGCACCAGGTTGCCAGGAAACGTTGGACTGCTAGCCAAGGTTTTGGTAAAAACTGTGGCCTTGAACAACATAGGGAAATTGCATCTATTTGGGTATCACCGACTGACTCCTRAAATTGCACGACATAGCCTGTGTGAGGATTGCTCCCTGCATTTTGTTCCAAGGGCCTTTGAAGGGGATTCGCATTCGATCTGATGGGCATGGGTAYGAATCCCTATATRGGGTTCCATTGAGTATGGAAGGGGTTTCCCCCAACCAACATCCCTTGCAAGGGAACTGATCCCTACCAAGGATTCCAAAGACCCTGTGTGGAGAAAACTCCAGTCGTCGCTCCCTGTGAATGAATAGCACCTTGCACTAGGTTGTGTTGACCAAAAATGGGGTTCCCCCCAGCCGAGAGAGAAGTCAAATATATTTGTTTTTCCAAATGCATTGAGCAAAGAGAATGACATAGATCACACCAGTGTTGTATAAGATGAAGGTCCTAAAATCCCTCCACCAAACAAGCTTTAATTAGTGTTTGGCCTGATTGGCTACTGAAAATCACAACCGAGCGAAGGGGATGGAGGAGGTATGTGACCCCCACCATAAGGGTTAGCATTAAAAGAGAAATAAGTTCCCTTGGTTGACCCTTGCATGTGAGCATTCGAGCTTTCTTCCTCTAGACCCATGGTCTGTAACATAGAATAAGTAAGAACCGAGCTTGTATCAAATCGAGGAATCCCATATGAAAAGGGATGGCCCATCGCACTCTGAGTAAACAGAGCAGTGGTCGAAACCAATAAAGGTATCATATTATTTCCCGAAGTTGAGGGAGTCAATACTAGTGTGGTCCTGACTGGCGAAGGTGGGAGAGGAGATAGGATTGCCCCCGAAGTAGTAGTCGTAAGGGAATTATGAGGAATCCCAGTCAAAGTAGCAACATTCACTTCCATTTCCACTCATAGGACTAGCTGGCACTCAGAAGATGTCACCTCTGGAGGGACAATATGAATCAATATCGACACCAACAAGTTAGTAATAGGAGGATTAGTTGGCCTTAGAGCCTCTTCCTTGAGGTTAGAAATGGTAGGTTCCTCTGGAGTCATAAAGTCTCCTCGTGGAACAGGTGCGGTCACAGTTTCCTATGGCCCGGTTGTTCGCACCCAATTCGTCACCTGGTGAGCAAATCGAGGGTGCTTACATGCCCTGTTGGGTCTTACAGAGCATGACAGTTGTGGAAGGAAGGGTTAGAGGAAACAAAACAAACTACAAGCAATAATTAAACAAAAATAAACTAAAACTGTGAACATATGGATAAAGAAACAATAAACACAAAAA
>SNQJ01S0009939.1:198412-280528 GCA_010110895.2 Picea sitchensis | reverse complement strand
CAGGAGATCCCTGATCTAAGGAAGAGGTTCCCCAACTTGTTCTAAAGATAACTCAAGAGGTTAAGCTCCTCTTAACCTATATAAGAAATCTCTATGATGGTGGAAAGGGGAGGAAGAATGGCTAGCATGAAACCTATGATCTCATAGGAAACACACAATCAGCCCAAGGAGAGTGATCATTGAAGCTGTTGTTATCCAGGTTGTGGATCTTCTAGGCAAGAGTTAGACTAAGGGGACTTGACAAAGCTTTCGCATTTGCATCTATGATTGTAAGTATTGCTATCGTTATTCTCATTAATATGACATGCTTGGCCTATTTCTCTCTAGTTTGTGTCTAATGTTACATGAACTTATCATTAATAGATAGATCTATTTTCAAGCTAATATCAATAGAGTAGGAAGTGGTCGTATCTTGTTTGTCTACAGAACTCAGCGAGGAGCAAAGGATCGGAGCGCAACTCGGAGTGTGCAGGGACAAACGTCGATAAAGAGGTACTTCTGTTCTCCTTCCTCCTCATGTGTTAGTTTAGATAGATTTGAAAGGAAGTCAGTGTCCACGTTAAGCATTTTCTGTCTTAGAGTTAGGGTCAATCTCTTAGAGGCAATCTACCTGTCCGCAGGGAGATTTTCCTACAACAATACTGACTTAGAATCATGCCAGAAGCTTAGAGGTTCTCCTCCACTTCCCCATCATCCATGAATAACTGAGATAAATATGTTGATTTCCTTTCTCTCAGGTGAAGGACAAGCTCTAAATGTTGAGCCATGACATAGTAAACCATGGCAGCAGACTATGTGGGTCTAATCTCTACAGGCATATTACGATACACACAGTAAAACATCCTGTTGAAGACGATGAAGGTTTCATATTCCCTCTCCTCAAGCCATTAAAATCATCCCAGTACTGATCAAGGGACTTGTTCTCACCCCACCACTTCAAAAATGCATTGCATAATTTAACCTAGGAACCAATGGATTTAGCTCGCAAACAATTAAACCACACAGCAACATATCCAAACAACAAATTTGGGAACAATCTCATGGAAACATCATCATGATCAATCTCAAATTGACCAAGAAAGTTCTAAAAGGCCTCCACATGCCTCTTAGATGTAACATGGTCTTCCCTAGAAAAATGAGGAAGATATTTAAATAAAACAAGAGGATAAGGATGAAGATGATATGGAAGCTTTAAAGGTTTAAACAATTTGTCTCTGATTCTAATTTGAAGACTAGTGGGATGAATATGAGGCTTAACACACTGATGGAAAGGATCAACAATAACAACAGGATGTGATGAGATTTGAGGAGGTTGTGGATTAGTTTCAACCTCCTCAGGGATGTAAGGGTGATTGAATCCATGAGGGATCTCGGTATGAAGTTCATCTTTATGAATACGCTGAGTTGAGGATATAGGATCAACATCTACAACACAGGTAGAAAGTATGGCTTATTCCTCCAAGGATGGATATATAAAGGAAGGTTGGTGATCAACCGAATAAATAAAGAAAAATATGATCCTCTTTATATGTGAAGGGAAAAACAAAAATGAGCTGATAAAGAATAACAAAAGTTCATGCAGAAAGCTAATAAGTTGATACCTAGTCATTCCCTTCATCTTTATGTCAATAGGATCCTCCCCAATGGATTCTTTGATGTAGAGTCCCCAGATAGATGATTACAGACAATTTTTGTATCCCACTCTTGTCTCCCATCAAGAGTTGGATCTATGTCGTTCTTCCTAGGGAGCTCTCCAATCTGCTCAAATCCATCCCCGACAAAGATAGCATTTATTCTAGCACTAGAAGTCACCTCCTGAATGTAGGGGAGGTAATCCAAGTACCCATTAGTTTATATGTCATAGTGAATAATTTTAAAGGGATTCGAATGGGCGGAGGCTCAGGATAATATCGTTTTAACTAAGAAAACTGGACCAGCATGCACCCGCAAATGAGGTCTCGATTCAACTTTAGTTAGTAATTTGTAATAAGGTGAGCAGGAGGAATAAATTGAGGAGAAAATGAAAAGGTCTGCTCTGCACAACAGGTCTTCCAGCAACCTAAGGAGGAAAAACTCAAAAAACAAGATCTTCTTGGATTCAGAGTTCAGGAGACTGAAAATGCTATAACTGGGATATAATACAACATCCATTACAACTTAGTCATAAACATCCATGTGAATCCTTCTATCATGAACATTCATTATCAGAGGCAATAAAGCATGGAAATAGGAAGCTGACTTTCATTAAACCAGAAGTCTCAGATCGAATTACATAACCATATAACTAGCGTGCTTTATAAAAAAATTATAATGCGGGAGCGTAGCTCAACCATCGACCCTGACAAAATATCAAAATGACTCCTATATAGTCAGAACAATTCGCCACTAACATAAGAGGCATGTTCAAGTATTTTCTTTCAAGGCTTTATGTTTGCATCTTCTCTGTCAGACTACACATGTATTCTTCTTTCAGATGCAAGATCAGATCAGTATGGGCTTGTAGGAAAATCCATCCATAGGGGAACTTTGAGCTGACAATCTGCCCCCATGGTTGGGCCTTCCATGCCTTCCATTTATGGAGTGAGTTGAGGTTTCAACCACCAACTCTACCCTCCATTAACTAATTTTCCTCAGAGATTGAACGAGAGTTAATGCTTAGGGGTTTAGTCCCCTTCTTGTGGCTCCTTATTCAATGAGACATAGGGACATGACTCTACATGAATACACACTTACGGGTGTGACCAAAGGTGGTTTGAAATAAAACCTCTTTTCCCCCCACAATTTGCCATGAACAACCACACGTCCCTTTCTCAAAACAGTGGTTTCAATTGTGGCCCGCCCTTAAAATTTTAAAACTCGTGCACCTTCCGACCCCGCAATGGAGCGTGACCATCGATCTTATGGTCTGAGATAAGGCTTCCTGATCAACGACCCAGCTTTGGCGTTCTTTATATCGACGAATCATATTTTCCTTTTTTGAATCGACGGTCGAGATCCGCTTCGGGATTTTTAGTACTTCGGGGCTTCGAGAGTCACTACCACTAAGATCAAAAGATCCTTCTTGATTTTGATATCAATGGTCCATGATTGCTTCAGGAGTTCAAGCTTCATCTCTTTGGAAGATTTATGCACTTCTCACTTCGAAACTCCCGAAGCTCATTCCCCCGAACACTTGGATAAACTGGCACCTGTCCCCCTTTAGTTCAACCGCTTGTGTTCGCTTCAGGCTTTGGGTCTTTTCATGGTTCTATACTTCATGCAATTTTTTATTCTCGAATGCTCATGAGCCATCGATCTGAATTGCTCCTGGAATTCCCATTGTTGAAAGAAGAACCTTCCCTTTTTCTTGCACTTCAAGCCTGAAATAGACTACTCTGAAAGAAACATTTTTACACTTCTTGTGTGTACCATGAACTCGAACGACCTGCTACCTCTTGAGAACTGTATGTCATAACATATGGGTCCACAGGGGATGGCATGCTCCCTGCAAGCTTCCAAGAATGCACAGTTCCAATGACTTAGTTGTTGCGATATGGAGTCATGCTCAAGAAACATCCTGCTAAGAAATAAAAGCCGACAAGAACACTATCCTAAAAATGAAAACAAAACACATGGGATCTAGGAGGAGATTGTTTATGTACATTCCTAGACTAATTGATTTTTACAAAGCGCTAGGTGAAATAAAACTTCCACCATAGCCATTCAAACCGTTTGATCACTGAATCCTTCACTTCACTACAAATGATCCATAAGAAACAAGGAAAGTGTGATAGCTCGCTAATTTCATTCTTATGATCACCCATATTACCTTCAAATGCTGATAAAATGTTCAAGTCTGCATGCTCCAAACCATTTGAAAAGTGTAACTTTATGTACTCATTGACAGGGTCATGAAACTGAAGGCAACGCATGATTAACTTATGAAAGGTTACCTTCACTTTTTCAAAGCCGCTGACAACTTCCTTGATGTCCCCTACAGGTACACTAAAAAATCTTCTTACTGTGAACTGTAGGTACAAGTGGAAGAAGGATGTACGTAGGTGGTTGCTGGTGCACTGATGACTGTGGATTTACTTTAGGCTATGTATAAATGACCTCTTCATGTGCCTCAACTAAGGGATGCTCCTGGTCAAATTTTATGTCTTTCATGACAAGGTCAACCTCTGCATCATCCTTATTGTCTTCATAGTGATCAAATACAAGATAAGATTGTTCCTCATCATCACTAGGATATTCATAAAAAAGGGGTTGTCTTTCATATCTATGATCAATATATAAATCAGTAATTTTATCAGGAAAATAACTGTTAAAAATATCTATTTCAGGAATAGTAGTAACTGTTGCTCCTAGTTGTTCATACACATGATTTTCATCATGACAGGGATGCTCATGGATACCTGTGTTGAAGACAAAATTATCCATTGTCTTTTCTTCATAGGGACATCATGTAAAAACTGCCTTACGTTCAGAGTTGAGATGATACTAACTTTGAATCCTGCCACAAGCTCAGAGGTTCTCCTCCATTTCCCCAACATCCATGAATAATTGAGATAAAGATGTTGATTTCCTTTCTCTCACGTGAAGGACAAGCTCTGAATGCTGAGCCATGACATAGTACACCATGGCAACAGTCTCTGCGGGTCTGATCTCTACAGGCATATTACAATACACACGCTAAAACCTCTTGCTGAAGACGACCAAGGTTTCATCTTCCCCTCTCCTCAAGGAATTAAAATCATCCCAATACTGATCAAGGGACTTGTTCTCACCCCACCACTTCAAAAATGCATTGCACAATTCAACCCAGGAACCAATGGAGTCAACTCCCAAACATTTAAACCACACAACATCATCTCCAAATAACAAATATGAGAAAAATCTCATGGAAACATCATTATGAGCAATCTCAAATTGACAAACAAAGTTCTCAAAGGCCTCCACATGCCTCTCAACTGTAACATGATCTTCCCCCAAAAAATGAGGAAGATATTTAAAGAAATTAGGAGGATAAGGATGAAGATGATATGGAAGCTTTAAAGGTTTAAATAACCTATCTCTGATTCTAATTTGAAAACTAGTGGGTTGAATATGAGGCTTAACACACTGATGGAAAGGATCAATAGTAATAGCAGGATGTGATGAGATTTGAGGAGGCTGTGGATCAGTTTCAACCTTCTCAGGGATGCAAGGGTGATTGAATCTAGGATGGATCTCAATGTGAAGTTCATCTTTATGAATAGGCTAAGCTGAGGATATAGGATCAACATCTACAACACAGGAAGAAAGTATGGTTTCTTCCTCCAAGGATGGATATATAAAGGAAGGATGGTGATCAACCGAATAAACAAAGAAAAATATGATCCTCTTTATATGTGAAGGGAAAAACAAAAATGAGCTGATAAAGAATAACAAAAGTTCATGCAGAAAGCTCATAAGATGATACCTAGTCATTCCCTTAATCTTTCTATCAATATGATCCTCCCCAGTGGAGTCTCTATTGTGGAGTCTCCAGGTAGATGATTACAATCAATTTTTGTATCCCACTCTTGTCTACCATCAAGACTTGGATCTATGTCATTCTTCCTAGGGAGCTCTTCAATCTTCTCAAATCTTTCCCTGACAACAACGCCATTTATGTTAGCACTATAATTCACCTCCTGATAGTAGGGGAGGTAAGCCCAGTACCCATCAGTTTATATGTCACAATGAATAATTTTAAAGGGGGTCGAATGGGCGAAGGCTCAGGATAATATTGTTTTAACTCAAAAAACTGGACCAACATGCACCCACAAATGATGTCTCGATTCAACTTTAGTTAGTAAGTTGTAGTAAGGGTGAGAAGGAGGAAGAAATTGAGGAGAAAATGAAAAGGTCTACTCTGGACAACATGTCTTCTAGCAACCTAAGGAGGAAAAACTCAGAAAACAAGATCTTCTTGGATTCGGAGTTTAGGAGACTGAAAACGCTATAACCAGGTTCTAATCCAACATCCATTACAACTTAATCATAAAAATACTTGTGAATCCTTCAATCATGAACATTCAGTATCAGAGGCAATAAAGCATAGAAACAGGAAGTTGACTTTCATTAAACCAGAAGTCTCGGATTGAATTGCATAACCATATAACCAGCGTGCTTTATAAAAACTTTACAATGCGAGAGCGTAGCTCAACTATCGACCAAGAAAAAATATCAAAATGACTCCTATATACTCAGAACAATTCACCACTAACAGAAGAGGTGTGTTCGAGTCTTTTCTTTCAAGGCTTTACGTATGCATCTTCTTTGTCAGACTGTGCATGTATTCTTCTGTTAGATGCGAGCTCAGATCAATATGGGTTTACAGGAAAATCTGTCCACAGGGGAACTTTGGGCTGACAATTTTCCCCCACGGCTGGGCCTTTCATGCCTTCCATTTATGGAGCGAGACGAGGTTTCTATGTGAATGCACACTTATGGGTGCGACCAAGGGTGGTTTGAAAGAAAACCTCTCTCCCCCCCACAATTTGCCATGAACCACCACGTGTCCCTTTCTCAAAACAATGGTTCCAATTGCAGCCCGCCCTTAAAATTTTAAAACTCGTGCACCTTCCGACCCCGCAATGGAGCATGGCCATTGATCTTATGCTCTGAGATGAGGCTTCTTAATCAATGGCCCAACTCTGGCATTCTTCATACCAACGGATTGAATTTTCCTTTTTCGAATCGACGGCTGAGATCCACTTTGATATTTTTAGTACTTCGAGGCTTCGAGAGGCACTGTCACTAAGATCAACGACTCCTTGCTAATTTTGAGATCAATGGTCCACGATTGCATTGGGAGTTTGGGCTTCGGCTCTTCGGAAGCTTTATGCACTTCTCACTTGGAATCTCCAGAAGCTCATTCCTCCGAACACTTAGATCAACTAACACCCGTCCCCCTTCAGATCAACAACTCGTGTTCGCTTCTGTCTTTGGCTCCTTTCATGGCGCTATACTTTGTGCAATTTTGGTCTCCCGAATGCCCATGAACCGCCAATCTAAACTTCTCCTGGAATTCCAACTGTTGAAAGAAAACCCTGCCCTTTTGCTTGTGCTTCAAGCTCGAAATAGACTGCTATGAAAGTAACATTTTGACGCTTCTTGTGCAGACCATGAACTCGGACGACCTGTTGCCTCTTGACAACTATATGTGATAACACAACCCACCACAGGTTATAATATGTCTATTTGCATGTTCGTATATGCTTACTCATGTCAATAGGCATGTACATATTTTGTAAAGTCATGAGCTCATAACTGACAACTTCTCATTTTTCCACTCAACTTGTACCCTAAGTTGGTACTAAGCCATGAACAAACACTTTTGTTTTATTCATAATCCTCTTTTGAAAATCAAGTAGTTTTTCTATTTTTTATTCATTCATATGTTTCTAGAATTTCCACATATCCATATCTTTAGGTTGGTGTTTTTTAGTTAACTTCTTATTTCCTTACAATATGTGATTAAATTACAACCATCAACAAATAAACATAGAATCATATTAAATGTAAGGGACTTCGGGAGTAGAAATCTCTGAAAAAGAAATTATATTAATAATTGCATTCTTGTGTGTATATCTATTGTACAATTGGTCTCTTTATATAATTATAGGTGATCATAACAACTATGTCATAATTAGATATTTAGTTCAAACCATCTCCAATACTATTTCCACAATATCTCGATGAATCTAACTTTTCTTATTTTTCTTCATCTCTCATTCTTAAGTAGACTTCTAGAATAGGTCTACATTATTACAAATCCATCATATTATTTAGACATTTTTTTTATTTGTTAGAAATCTTGAGTGGCCAACATTTCAATTGTTGACTAAGAAACCACAACCTAGGGGCATCTAAGCTGTCAAAATCACCCTGGGACTCGGCTTGGGATGCACCAACCCTTAACATGGATGGATTTCTGGGTCTCTTCTCCCGACTAAGCACACCGTAATGGTATTGAACTCAGGTCACCTAGCAAACGAAACTCGCACCTGGACCAATTGAGCTAGCGAGGATTGACCATATTATTTAGACATTATTCATCATCATAACTAGGAGTTATTCCTTCATGATTGCCCTTAAAGAATACTTATGATCCAATCATTTCTCTTTTTCACTGGTCCTTTGAGTTGGTCTCATCTTCATCTTCATCTTCTATGCTCTTTGGTCTAAGCCCATATAAAATAATTACCATCCACCAAAATACATGGGTTGTGAGCCATTGGTTTTCTAGCCGGTACATGGCTCATCAATTGTTCTTCCAACATTTTCATTACCCCACACTCCTATGAACTTTTGACAAACATCAATATGCTTTCACCTTCATTTTAATGTCTTTACATATTATATTCCTTGGAATACCATGAATCAATTTTAACTATTAGTAAAAATTAATATCTAATTACATTAAATTAAATAATAATAATAATAATCTATTTTTAAAATCATAATCTATCAAATTGATATATAAAATTATCTAATTAAACCAAAATTTTAAAAATATATTATTATTATTAATATAAATAAAACTTTAACTAATATTTATTAAATTAAAAATCTCACAAAAATTTCCATAATAATAATTTAATTAAATAGTCATTAACCTCTATGGAAGTACCTCACGTTTTTATTAAATTAAAAATCTCACAAAAAATTCTATAATAATAATTTAATTAAATAGTCATTAATCTCTATGGAAGTACCTCACGTTTCCTCTACGCGTATTCATAATCGTTAAACAACTCACAACTGCTAAAGAGCATCATCAAACGAAAACGACCGCTCAGTGAAGGCCGGTTGAAACCCCAATCATAAATGCTTCGAGATGCATTTATTGAAATCGAAGAAAATTGCGAGAGTTGTTGTCAGCGCCAAGTATGGGTTTGCGATATTGAGATTTTCAACATTGAGAATATTGTGCACATGGATATTTAACAAAGACAGCCAGTGATTCTTGCGTGCGTCGGCGGACGGAGCCATGGAATTATCCCCGTGATTTTGGCTCTCTGTTTTACGCGTTTCAATTCATATCCCAAAAAATGTTTTCGGATATTAGAAAACAAGGCAAAAGCAAAGAGATTTTTTAAGAAGTGGTAAAATTTGTCTTAATTCAATTGTTAACAACTAATATACATTAAGGAGAGTGATTATTGATAGTTATTTGGAAATGGGTTGAATCATCATTATTATTACAGAAAAAGCTTTCAATCTCTAAGTTTTGGTTTATTAACCTATTTCCTAATATTTAATGAATTCAAGTTTTTAGTCAATCATAAAGGTACTCCATGACCAAAAGTTGTTTCAATTTAGATAGTATCTGGAAAAAAAACAGTATTCTTTAACCCTTGTGGTTATCCACTAGACTACTTACAAGGGTGGTTATCCACTAGACTACTTACAATGGTGTCATGTACTTTCTAATAACATTTAATCTTAACCATATACATGAAACCAACTATAATTCCAATCACCTTAAAAAACTTAAATATATATGTGCATGGTTAGATGTTAAAAAAAACAATCTTTCATCTAAAGATCCTGCTAAATTGTTTTCTATTACAACATGTATATGTTGTTTATCTCTTTGTTATAGACTTGTAAAGAATGTGATCATCTTAAGTACAAAGCAATGATATAGATCCAACTCCATATTTGAATGACTTTTTAAGATTGGAATCATCTTAAACACAAGGAGTCAATGGGATACTGGAATGGCTAGTCAAGAATGAAAATATCTTAGACACAACTAGAGGATAGAGAACTAAGTCTGGATTTTTATGAGTTATCAAAATTATAATAAAAATTATAATAAAATATTTAAAATATAATTTTATAATAAAATTAGACCAATTTTATAATAAAAATCAAATGTAATGAAAAATTTATTTTAATATATATACATTATTTTTAATTAAATATTATATACATTGTTTTTTAATTAAATATTCATGATATTTTTATACATAATCATTATTATGTATAATATACATAAAATATTATATGTAGAAAATATTTTTACATCTTGAGATGAATAATTATGGATTTTATGAAAATATTGAAAAAACATAGTATATATTCATAGATTATATATATATATATATATATATATATATATATAAATGTATGTATAATTGTAATCATAAATTAGGGTGTAAATTTTTATATGTAGTGACTAGATTTTTAAGTTGTAGATGCATATATGCATTTTAATAGGTGATATAAGTGGTAATATTTTATGTTTTTTAAGATAACATTGTGCAAGAAAAATGATAAATATATTAATTGTGAATGGAAGTTAATGATGGTTTCTTATGACGTGATAGTGGTAATGAAAATATGGTTGGATTTGAAGGTACTTTTACAACAAATTTGAATATGGTACAAGAATAAATACAAGAAATCTAATTAGCTTTTGGAATATATAATTTTTATTTATGGAAGTTTTGTAGACTGTGAAATTCTAATTTTCCTAAGGGTGGTATGTTTTCTTTTGTGCAAAATATAATGCATATGTTCACATTAGTAGAGTGTTTGAATACCTATATGATGGAATTTACTTAAAATAATGTGTACACTTATAAAGAGCAATTTGTTAAGTTGTTCTACACACTAAAATATTTTGAACAACCTGAAAATTACCTTAATAAGAATTCGTATGTAAAAGTTTTTCCTCCCAGAGGTTGAGTTATCTTGTTTATCACCATGGTATAGGTCAGTCCCCATTACTCACACATGTAGAGATAGTCATGTGGGACTTTCAATAATATTCTAAAGGGTCCAAAACCCTAACATTAATGGAAGGTTGATTCATGCAAAAACCCTAACCCTAGATGATTATTATACTATGTTAAATACTAGGTCACTAAGAAGAGAGATGTTCCATTCTTTTAGCATTGTACTTGTCCCATATTTGAGTAGAGCATGGGGATTTGAAAGCATAACACTCACATGTTGTGTTCATTTCTATGATTGGTGTGTTCATTTTCCTGTTCTTTCATTTTTAGATTTAGTTATTTTCAATAAATTTTAGCATTAAGACAATAATAATAAATCTAGAATATAAAGAAATAAATTGCATAAATATGAAATTTCTTAATATTGCAAGATTTATTGTGAAGAACTATTATAGTGGGATATCCATAATCATTTAAATATTAGGTGCACTAAATTATGATATNAAGACAATAATAATAAATCTAGAATATAAAGAAATAAATTGCATAAATATGAAATTTCTTAATATTGCAAGATTTATTGTGAAGAACTATTATAGTGGGATATCCATAATCATTTAAATATTAGGTGCACTAAATTATGATATGCAATGATAATAAACCCTTACAATAACTTCTACAAAAGTTTAATTGTGGAGATTTATTATTTTTTTTATCATTGTAAATTGTTTTGGTAGTGAATTTAAGTCAATATAATACACTGGTGCATTATAGTAATTATAGTAATGCACAATATTATCATCAAGACACTAAAACATCAAGTCAAAATAAAAGAGAGAATTTCATTTTGTAAAATTAAATTTATAAAAAAAAAACTTTAATCTTTATTTATTTATTTATATATATATATATATATATATATATATATTTCAATTAAATGAAAAGGATTTCATAAAAAAAAATTCAAAAATTACATTCATTATTTCAAAACCTATTTTTTATATTGTTTTTCTTTTATTTTATATTAATGCAAATTCTAGAATTAACGGTTTTCTCTCTACTATTTCATAAATTTTTTTTGAAATATATATTTATTAACCTTTTTATATATATGAAGTTTTGAGAAAAAAAAGCAAGTGGGATCATCAAGGAAATGGTAGATATTCAACTCCAAATTTGAATGAATTTTTAGGATTCGGATCATCTTAAACATGANTCATAAAAAAAAATTCAAAAATTACATTCATTATTTCAAAACCTATTTTTTATATTGTTTTTCTTTTATTTTATATTAATGCAAATTCTAGAATTAATGGTTTTCTCTCTACTATTTCATAATTTTTTTTTGAAATATATATTTATTAACCTTTTTATATATATGAAGTTTTGAGAAAAAAAAGCAAGTGGGATCATCAAGGAAATGGTAGATATTCAACTCCAAATTTGAATGAATTTTTAGGATTCGGATCATCTTAAACATGAGGGAATGGGATGGTGGAATGACTTACAATAATAATGACAATATCTTAATCGCAATGGAAGGGATGGTGGAATGACTTACAATAACAATGACAATATCAATTCAATATAAGTTTAAGGGTTTGTATGTTTTTGTTTCTAAATGGTAACAATCGAAGATTAATCCAAGGGTAGAGAATCAATTCAATACAAGTTTAAGGATTTGTATGTTTTTGTTTTCAAATATAGTATAAATTATAAGTTATCAAAATTTTAAATATAATTTTTTTAAAAAATATTTAGAAGAAAATATATATTTTTATAATAGAATTAAGTAAATTTTATAATAAAAATACATAAAAAAAAAATTATAATAAAAATAGATAGTAATGAAAATGATATTTAAAATTATAAACATGGAAAAAATAATACAATTAAAATATCAAAATCAAAATCATTTGTTTTCTTATATAAATATACACANTTTATAATAAAAATACATAAAAAAAAAATTATAATAAAAATAGATAGTAATGAAAATGATATTTAAAATTATAAACATGGAAAAAATAATACAATTAAAATATCAAAATCAAAATCATTTGTTTTCTTATATAAATATACACATGACTTTAATAAATATTCATGGTATTGTTATATTTTTATAAATAACTATTATTACATAAAACTCAATCAAAAACATTTGTTTTCTTATATAAATATACACATGACTTTAATAAATATTCATGGTATTGTTATATTTTTATAAATAACTATTATTACATAAAACTCTATTTGTATCAAATATTGTTACATTTTTCGACATAAATAATTAAGGATTTAATTAAAATATAAAAAATATATATTATACATTTATGACATATATGTATAATTCTTGAGTTGAAAGGTATTTTCTACATTTGGAGTCCACTATGAGGGAGATGGGTAATTTATTTCTAAGTATGAAGTACATTTCTTCAAGTTTTATACTCCAAAAAAATTTGCATCCCAATTAAGATGGCTCTAAGCTCGTTTATTTCCAATAGTTACTTTCCGATTTTAATCATTTTTATTCCACAACTATTAGCCTTAATTCTTAACCCTATAAATATATGCCCAAATACACTTTTCTATTATTGTTTCAACTTTATTTGTCCTTGAAGATGGGTGGAAATTTAATCTTAAGAACCTATAAATATATGCCCAATTACACTTTTCTATTATTGTTTCAACTTTATTTGTCTTTGATGATGGGTAAAAATTTATTTTTAAGAGTTAGCATAGATCCATCTTAACTTTGGATCTATCATGCAGCAGAGACATTAAATCCTTCGAGATGCAAACATTTCTTCAAATTTGTACTTTAAAAAAATTTGAAACTCTATGAATTTGATGCCTCTCTGAACATGATAAATCCAGAATTAAAATTGATCTACATTGCTAATCATAAATTAGGTAAAGAAAATATTTTTCAGTGATAATATCAATATATTTACATAATTTTTTTTCATAGATATAGCTAATTTGATGAAATTTAGCTTTAAAGAAAATGTGCTTATCTATGTCTCTTTACCTTATAGAAATTAATCAAAGTAATGGGTAGTTTTTCTAACTTTGTATGTTGTAGAACCTTATAGTTAGTGACTCTTTTTTTATATATTTAGGTAAATATAAATGTATGTATAATTGTAATCATAAATTAGGTTGTAGATCCTAATATGTAGTGACTAGATTTTTAAGTTGTAAATGCATATTTGCATTTTAATAGGTGATATAGGTGGCAATATTTTATGTTTTTAGGATAACATTGTGCAAGAAAAATGATAAATATGTTAACCGTGAATGCTAGTTAATGATGGTTTCTTATGAGGTGTTAGTGGTAATGAAAATATGGTTGGATTTGAAGGTACTTTTACAACAAATTTGAATATGGTAGAAGAATAAATAAAAGAAATCTAATTAGCTTTTAGAATATGTAATTTTTATTTATGGAAGTTTTGTATGACTATGTGAAATTCTAATTTTGCTAAGGGTGGTATGTTTCCTTTTGTGCAAAATATAATGCATGTGTTCACATTAGTAGAGTGTTTAAATCCCTATATGATGGAATTTCTTTAAAATAATGTGTATACTTATAAAGAACAATTTCTTAACATAGCCTTGGAATTTTAATGGTAGGCTACAACCCAGTCCCTCAACATTGTTCTACACACTAAAATATATTGAACAATGTGAAAATTACCTTAATAATAATTCGTGTGTAAAAGTTTTTCCTCCCACGGGTTGAGTTATCTTGTTTACCATCATGGTATAGGTCAATCCCCATTACTCAAACATGTGGAGATAGTCATGTGGGACTTTCAATAATATTCTAAAGGGTCCAAAACCCTAACATTAATGGAGGGTTGATTCATGCAAAAAACCTAACCCTAGATCGTTATTAGACTATGTTAAATACTAGGTCACTAACAAGAGAGAAGTTCCATTCTTTTAGCATCGTACTTGTTCCATATTTAAGTAGAGCATGAGGATTTGAAAGAATAACACTCACATCTTGTGTTCATATCTATGATTGGTGTGTTCATTTTCCTCTTCTTTCATTTTTAGATTTCATTTAATTTCAATAAATTTTAGCATTAAGATAGTAATAATAAATATAGAATATAAAGAAATAAATTGCATAAATAAGAAATTTCATAATACTGAAAAATTTATTGTGAAGAACTATTATAGTGGGATATCCATGATCATTTACATACTAGGTGCACTAAATTATAATATACAATGATAATAAACCCTTACAATAACCTCTACAAAAGTTTAATTGTGGAGATTTATTATTTTTTTATCATTTTAAATTGTTTTGGTAGTGCATTTAACTCAACATAGTACATTGGTGCACTATAGTTTTAAATGTACATCCAAAACTAATTTTAAAATAAATAATACACAAGCTTATCATCAAGCACTAAAATTTCAAGCAAAAATAAAAGAGAATTTCATTTTGTAAAATTAAATTTATAAAAAAAAAATAAAAATAAAAATCTTTATCACATTTTTTTTCTTTTTTTATTTAATTAAATAGAAGACTTTCATTAAGAAAATTCAAAAGAATTACCTTCATTACTTAAAAACCTATTCTTTTGTTTTATGTTGATGCAAATTCATTACTTCAAAACCTATTTTTCATATTGTTTCTCTTTTGTTTTATGTTGATGCAAATTCATTACTTCAAAACTTATTTTTCATATTGCTTCTCTTTTGTTTTATGTTGATGTAAATTCTAAAATTAATGATTTTCTCTATTATTTTATAATGTTTTTTTCAAAAAATATATATTTATTAGCCTTTCATATTTGTATATGAAGTTTTGAGAACAAAAAGCAAGTGGTATCATCAAAGAAGGGTAGATATCTAACTCCATATTTGAATGAATTTTTAAGATTAACATCATCTTAAACATGAGGCAATGGGATGGTGAAATGACTTACAACAACAATGAGATAAAGAATCAATTCAATACAAGTTTAAGGGTTTCTATGTTTCTGTTTTCAATAAAGTTTAAGGGTTTGTATGCTTTTATTTTCTAATGTCGTATAAGTTATCAAAATTCTAAATATAAATTTTAATAAAATATTTAGTAGAAAAAATATTTTTTTATAATAAAATTAAACAAAATTTATAATAAAAATAGATAAGAAATTTATAATAAAATAAATAGTAATAGAAATGATATTTATAATTATAAACATGATATACCATTGGAAAAAATAATACAATTAAAATATCTAAATCAAAATCATTTGTTTTCTTATATAAATGTATACATGACTTTAATTAAATATTCATGGTATTCTTATATTTTTATAAATAATCATTATTACATAAAACTATATTTGTATCAAATATTGTTTACATATTTTGACATGAATAATTAAGGAATTAATTAAAATATCAAAAAATATATTATACATTTATGAAATATATGTATAATTATTGAGTTGAAAGGTACTTTCTACCTATGGAATTCACTATAAAATTATTTGCATCCCTAGTTAAGATGATTTTAAGTTCATTTATTTTTAATGGCTATTTTACTATTTTAATCATTTTTATTCCACAACTATTCGCCTTAATTATTAACCCTATAAATATATAACCAAATATACTTTTATATTATTGTTTCAACTTTATTTGTCTATGAAGATGAGTGAAAATTTAATCTTAAGAACCTATAAATATATATCCAAATACACTTTTCTATTATTGTTTCAACTTTATTTGTTTTTGATGGGTGAAAATTTATTCTTAAAAACTAGGATAGATCCATCATGCTGAGAGAGGCTTTAAATCCTTCAAGATAATCATAAATTAGGTAAAGAAAATATTTCCCATGATAATATCAATATATTTACATAATTTTATTTTCATAGATATAGATAAATTGGTGAAATTTAACTTTAAAGAAAATGTTCTTATCTATGTTTCTTCACCTTATAGAAATTAAGCAAAGCAATGGGCAACTTTTCTAGCTTTGTATGTTGTAGAACCCTATAGCTAGCTAGTGACTCTTTTTTTAAGTTGTAGATCCATATATGCAGTTTAATAAGTGATATAAGTGGTTATATTTTATGATTTTAAGATAACATTGTGCATGTAAAATTATTATTATGAAACATGCTTTTATGATAAATATGTTGTTTAAGTTTAAGTTAATGGTGATTTTTTTATGAGGTGTTAATGGAAATAAAATTATGGTTGTATAATATGGTGCAAGACAAAATGTACCAAATCAAATTAGTTTTGAGAATATATATTTTTTATTTATAGAATGGATATGTCCATATTAGTAGAGTGGTTGAATGCATGGACAATTAAATTTCCTTACAATAATTTGTACATTTATATCTAAAAATTTGTCAACATAGTCCTAAAATTATGATGTTGAGTGTTAGGGCATCAACATACCCAAACAATTTTGTTTACTATGAGTTTGTAGGTTTTCATAGTTAGTCATAATGTTGCTTGAGCTTTTTGGAGATAAGTTGTGTATAAAAAATTTACACATCCAAGATTGAGTGACACTCCACCCATCATCAGGGACAAATAAAGCGAGGATCATGAGTGACAAATAAAAATAATAATAGAAAAGAGTGCTTTAGTGGAAACTTATAGATTTAATAATTATAGTTGACCATTATGAGATAAAGAGTTACACATAGTTGTGAAAAAAAAAACTAAATTAATAAAGTAGCTGGTGGAAATAAAAGATATTTAATACCAGCATTAAAATTAAAATTAAAATAAATCATTAAAAAAAATGAAGTTTAAGAAATATAATTCGTTAAGATTATATTTCAAGTAACTAAAAAAATGAATATAAAGTAAAAAACGTGAAAGAAAAAAGAAAAATAACATTAAAACAAAATGGAATAAATATAAAAATTAAAAAAAAAACATTCCTCCCATAATTTTTTTATTTTTTCCCGAATCTTATTGTTTTTCATTTATTCTTTCATTTCATTAGTATCCTCCTTTCCTTGGTCTTTAATTATTTAATCTATTTTTTTTTAAATATTTAGTTATTATAATATTATTATTGATTAATTATCTTTTTAGTATTATTAATTTAGCTTTTCATCATCACTCTTCACCTTAACTTTTATTCCTTTTATATTTTAATATTTATGCCTAATAATGTTTTATAACTAAAATGTATACATTATTTTAATTAATTAATAATACTAATATTCTCGTTATTTTATAAAGGTTAATTTATAACGACTAGGTTTGTCCATTTTTCTTAAGGTTATTATTAATCTTTACTCTTTTATATCCCTTACTTCAATACTATTTTTATATCTCATAGTTTCAATAGTATTTGATAATGGATAGAGTGTTCACTCTAAATATTGAATGTTTCAAAAACTCCATACTCCATAATTCTAAAACAACATTATGAGTAATTGTAAAAATATGCATATTATGAAAAAGAAAGGATTTAAATACTACTAAATAAACAAATCAAATCAAAACAAATATTTTAAAAATAAAATGGCTAATGATCAATATGATGAATAATGGATTTCCAAGATCATTAGGATTTTTTTCAATTTCCAATCATTAGCAAATGAACAAGAGTAATAGGGTTCTCCAGTTAGAATTTTAGTATGGTCAAAGCATATGAGATTATCATAATTATAGGAGTGTTCCACAATAGCTGACTTAGAAATGTAATTATGGAAGGTGCCACATATATATTCTTTGAGACGGGCTTTAAATGATCTAGCAATTTTTCATATGTATGATTTTCCAGAGGAGAGGGAAATTTTGTAAACTCCTTGGCCAAGCATGGGATCATATTTATTCTTATATGTTATGAGTAACTGTTTAAAATTTTGTAAACTCATTCGCCAAGCATGGGTTTAGATTTATTATTATCTGTTACGAATAATTTTTTAAGTGTTTTATGTGGTTCAAAGAGAATTTTAATATTCTTTTTGGCCAAAATCTTGAAGATATGATATGTAGTTCCTTTGATATAGGAAAGAGAAATGAGAGCTAAGGGTTGGGAAGATGAATGAGAGTTTTAAGAGTTAGAATGGTGGAGTAAGAGAAAGGCCTTTTTGATTATAGAAGTTCAATAACCATTGATCACACGGGACTTACTTAGGTGAGATTTTTCTTTTCTTAAGGAAATAAGGATCAAAATTTTGAATGGCTTGAGTAACAAGATTTTTAAGAACATTTTTTTTTTGGATAGGGTGATGGTGAGAATGAACATGAAGTCTCGTTTGATATGAGTCTTTTTCCTATAAACTCTATGGGTGAGGGTATGATTCGTTTTCCTATAAAATTGGTGGGTGACGGTGCTATCACGAAGATTGGTGATGAGAATATCCAAATGGTAAGAGAGGTTTCATTTTGGATATCCATAATAAATTTTATATGGGGTGGATGTTTTGTTTTTTTCCCTCAGAAAAAGAGTAATTTAAATCAAAGATGAAATAAAATTACATTTTGTAGATGCATATTCATATGCATTACTAAGATTGATCCAAGGGGGGCTCTATGATTTTTACAAAAAAGTAGCTACAAGGCTACATAACTGAAGAGAATACATAGGACATTTAATAGTGAAACTTTCTATACATTAAGTGCTTGAAGAACTGAAGATTGTTGTTGTAGAGAGGACATGTAACTGAGCAGATGGAGAAACAAAAACGTTCATCAAAAAAAGAAGGAACAAGTATGAATGAAGCCACAATAAAAGAGGAATAGAGAGAAAAAGACTAGAGCTAGGGGTGTTTTTCTATAAAAGTACGGTGGTAATACTCATAGATCTCACCATTATTGACTTCAATGATCACCCATTGACCATATTCCAGGTGCAGTACAAACTTTGAGAGTTGGGCATCTAGAAAATTCCTCTACCTTTAAACATGGTGAATGTCTAAGGTATCAAATGTAAGCACGATTCTTTGTATCTCTTCATAAATAGGAAGAAAATAAATATTTTGACAAATATGATTTTTGTGGACTCAATTCACAACTAGTTGTGAATCGCCAAAAGAATGAATAGAGTTGATGTTTTTCTCTTTAGAAAAGTGTAGAAGAAGTTTTAGAGACTTCAATTTAGCATAATTGTTGGATCTAGAGCCAAAACCCATTTTCATTTTGAAGCAAACATGGTCTGGAAGATAAAGAACACCCCCCGCCCCCCCACTTGATTGGCTCCTTTTTTGGGAGGCACCATCAAAGAAGGCCCAAGGTCTTCGTTGGTCCACCCTTTCAACTTATATATTCCTTTTGGTCACCTTCTCTTTTTTTTGTGGGAAGTGGTCAAGGATACTAATACATTGAGCAACAATAATCTCATGAGGAATTTCTGTGTTGCGAAAGATTGAGGAATTTCTAGCAAGCGAAGTACCCCAATAGACAAATATTGGTATACCTAGTACATATTTGTAGGTGGAGTTGGATATCCAATGCTTCCAGACATCCTCTATTCCTTTACCTTTCCATGGAAGGGCCTACCCCTTCAAGATTTAGACCTCCTTCCAGACCATCTTAATAAAGGAAAATAGCAGAAAAAGGTGTGATTGAGATTCCTCTTCAACTTTACACAGTGAACACCACCCTGGACCTATTATCTGTGTCTTCTTCAAGACCTCCCTTGTAGGAAATTTTATGACTAGAAGACACCACATAAATATCTTGGACTTGACAGGGCAGTTTATCTTCCATAATCCTTTCCACCACTTGTCTAGCTCCCTATAATGCAAGTCGACATTCAATTGAATATACCCTACTTTTGGAGTGTATACTCCATGAGGATCCAAATGCCAAACCATTTCATCTTCCCTATCCAGAAGGTGAATATGGGCCATTTGCAAGGGCTTGGAGTAAAGTGCCCAAATTCCTTCAAATTCTTCCTCCAATCCCAACTGTAGGCAAGTTTTCCACTCCTCTGATGAGATAATGGTTCTAACAGGGTCACCAACTCGAGCAAGGTATACCAGCCCCTTGTCGTGAAGGTTTTGGATTAAGGGTTTTGGGAGAAGATGGAATCCTCTGCTGCCCAACCAAGGATCCTTTCCCAAATGGAGTTTGTTTCCATTTCCATCCTTCAACGCTAGTCCATCACCAATTAAATCAAAAGTTGATACTAGGGATTTCCAAATTATTGAGGCCAAGGCATATTTCTTTAAAGATCTTCTTATCCATTCTTGAAGAGAATTAGGCCTAATGTATTTATGAGTCAAAACCTGCGTCCAAATATTTTCTCTATAAATTAATCTCCAAACCGATTTTGCTGCCAATTCCTTATAAAAAAGAAAGATATTCTTAAGTCCCCATCCTCCTAAATATTTTGGGATGACCATCTTGGCCCATTTAACCCAAGGAAGGAGATTTATTTCTTGGGATCCTGACCGTAAAAATTTTGAGTAGATATTTCTGATTTTTCAAGAATCCCTTTTGGGATCCATGCTAATGACATCCAATAAAATGGTATGGATTCTAACAAAGAATTTTCCAACACTAATCTTTCAACTCTGGATATCCATTATGACTCCAATTGTTTAACCTCTTTTCCAAATTTTCCAACATCCACATCCAATCTACCTTGTAACAATTGGGCTTGTGGTGAAATCCCAAATACTTTAAACCCTCATTAATAGGTCTTATTTCAAATGGAAAAAGGGTCATGTCAATTTCAACCTCATCCTCCTCCATATTTTGAAATGATAGAGTGGACTTCCTCTCATTAATCTGCATCCCAGTGGGTCTGCCAAACATTTCTAGTATATCATGAAGAAGTTCAATATCCCTTCACATACCATTGCATAAAATTAAAACGTCATCCACAAACAATAGATGCGTGATTATAAGAGTTTGTGTTAAAGAAATTTCACTAAATTCCCTATTCATGCTTGCTGCTTTTAAAGCCCTGCTTAGACCTTCTGCCACCAATAGGAACAATAAAGGGGAAAGTGGGCATCCTTGGCTTTGAAAAAAGGAGAAGCATACCTACTAATCAATACAACAAAATAAGAGGTTGTGATGCAGCTCATAACCCATCTGATAAAATTTACTTCAAACCCAAGATGAGTTAGTAGGATCCTGAGATAAATCCAACTAACCATATCAAAGGCTTTGGATAGGTCAATTTTTAGGACTACCCCTTTGATATTCTTTGTTTTTATCGAATGAATTCCTTCCTGGGCTACTTCGACGACTTCATGTATTTGTCGTACCTCTAGAAAGTGAAGTTTCTCTTGAGAGATTGACTCAGAAAGAACCCTTTTGATTAGTCTTTCTATGACCTTTGCCACAATTTTATAGATACAGTTGCAGAGAGATAAATGTATGAATTCATCCATACATTGGGGATTGTATTTATTTGAAATTAAGGAAATAAAATTTAAGTTAAGAAAGGCATTCATACGTCCCTCTCTATGAGAATCCTCCACTAGACCCTGAAGGTCTTTACCAATTAGTTCATAGAAACTCAGGTAAAATTCAATATTCCAACCATCTGGACCTGATATTTCATTTTTCTGGAAGCTTTGGAGCACTATTTTGATTTCATATTCTAATACATCCTCCATACGATCAAAATTTGTTTCTTCATTAATGAACCCTGGGAAAGGAAGAGCAATTTAGAGAATCTATGCTATATTTTCATCCATAGAGGCCTTAAACAATGTATGGAAATGGATCTTCCTTAATTGGGACAGAACTTGAAAGGTCATTACCATATTACCTAGGGGATCCTTGAGGCACCAAATTTTATACCTAATCTTCCTTCCATTTGCAAAGGCCCGAAAAAAATTGGTATTGTTGTCTCCACTTTTTAACCAAATTGCTCGACTTTTTTTCCTCCATACCTCCTCTTGTTCTTCTAAAAGATGTGTTTTTAGTTTTTCTAGGTTCAACAATGCCTCTTTCGATTCTGGGGAGATGTATCCTTCTCCTTTAGATTCATATATGTGTTGCGGAGCCTCCTCAACCTCCTTTAGATCCCTATCATCCCTTTCTCTTTTTTCAACATACCATTTCATCGCCGCACTTTTCAATCTCTTGAGATTTGGAACAAAGTGGACCCATGTTGTAGTACCTTCTAAGGAGTCAAAAGGAACCTAACACTCCTTTACCATCACCTGAAATGTTTCCTCCTTTGCCCATGTTGGGTTGTATTTGAAATGGATCAGGGGATTTCTTAGTCCTCCTTCAATGTCCAAGAAGATGGGGGAGTGGTCAGAGTCTCTCCCAATCCCTATCCATTTCCTGTAAAGGAAGTCTTAGTTAAAGAGGGTGTCTGAAATTAAAAATATGTCTAGTCTTTTAGCAATCCAATCCTCCCCTATCCTCTTGTTTCTCCAAGTGGGAGTCAGTTTCAAGGGAGCAAGGTATGAGAGGCCCTTCTCAAAGAGGATATGATGAAATAAATCTGTATGGGAGTCAACTAGGGGTCTCAGTCCCCAGACCTCTGCTATGCATAGAGAGAAATTCAGGTCTCTCCCAATGACCACAATGTCCCTGAGAAAGAAGGATTTTTGGGTCAACGATTCCTAGTACGAGACTCTGTCCTGATAAGATCCATATATGTTTAGGATTGTGTAACTCCTGCCTGTATCAACAACTTGAACCTCCACCCCTATTCCAGACTCAAAACCCCATGAGTTTAACATCTATATTTTGTTTTCATTAACTCTTATTTCCAACCCTCTCTATCTTCCATAGACGTCCACACCAATAAACAACCAATGGGGGGAGATTTCTTTCAACACAGAGGTCACAGTCCCACTGTCTCCTAGAGTTTCTTGCAATAAAAGAATTTCATCCTAATGGGAGGCCATCAATGTTTTTAGGGATTTTTTTTTTATGAGCATGTCTTGCCCCTACAATTAAAGGAGATAATATTCATGGAGAAAACCTCTCCCGGGGCTTCACTGCACTAAGCACCCCAACTATGTACTCTTGTTTACCTGTTGCCACATCCGCCAGTGCTTTGTTTTGGGATTTTGAAAGAAAATATTTTCGGCCGCTACCCTTAAGGCCTGGAAATGAACCAAGGTTTTTCCCTAACCCAGGATTGGTCATCCCCAAATCCCTAGTCACTTTATGATTTCTAAGGTTGTATATGATTTCCTCCTCTTTAGAGTCTAGAGAGGTTTCAGAGTCTTCCAGGGGTAAAGAATAAGGGCCAGATTCGAGCACGTGCTCAGGGAGGGGTTGGGGCTTAGAAACATAATGGCTTGATTGGAATGAGGTTAGGTTGGCATTGGGTGGAGGGAGGGGAGAGGGGGGCAAGAGAAGGGCCTTTTCCAGTCCTTACCTAAAATAAAGAGACAATTAATCAAAAAATTGATAGAGGGGGAGACAAAAAAGACGTACCATAAGGTGCAAAGCTCATCTTCTTAGGAGTCGTAACTGTAAATAATGAAGATGGGGGAAGATGTGGATCTTCGAAAGGAGTTGGTGCCATCAGGACTATCTAAGAGGAGGGAAATAAACCAGGTGAGGAATCCCCGCCTGAATTCCTTTTGCACATCCTGCATTCCTTGCCCTAGGGCTAACCTTCCTTAGGGAATTTTTGGGGTTCTACAGTCAGTGCACTCCACTCACCCTTATACACTCCACATCCCACCTCCTTCTGCCTAGTTTTGAGAAGGAGAGGGAATTGATTTTCTATATTCCCTTGCTTTTGGAAACGCTAGCATAAAAAAGGGATTCCTTCATAGTCCAATTTATGCTTAAAGACCTTTCCCTCTGAGACCAATTCCAGATCCTCTGCCAAACCCTCCCGCAATTTAATTTGAACTGAGATCGGTGCAACCACACATTCATCCGATGCCAGGAATAACATATCGGTGTTGAGGAATGTTCGCAAGGAATTCCTAATCAACTTGAAAATATCCTTTGACCAAAATTCTAATGGGGGAAAAGGGAGGCGAACCCAAATCAGGACAATATTCACGTGCTCCTTGCCTTCTTTGAAGAACAATGTCCATAGTTTGAAGAGCACTGGTGTTGAGTCTACACTCCATGGCCTATTTAGAGCCCAAAGAGCATCTTCAAACTTTTGGAATTTGAAAATAAAAAAGCCTCTTGCTAGAACCTTTACCTCAAGAACGTAACCTAACTGCCCCTTCTAGTTTGAGGGAACCCAATTCTTTAGGGTTGTAGCATTGAATCATCGACCTCGAGCATTCCCTACCATTTCCTTAGAAGACATATCGAGAACGTAGGCCATGGTGATATCCTCCCCCAGAACTAACCTTATTGGTCCACCATTCGTCGCCACACACTTTCTCTTTCTTTTACGTGATCCACCAACTTGGGTGCTCTCACCCAAGTGAACCGCTACTTGTGTTGGAATAGAATCCCCCACTGACACAAAGGGAGATCCTAGTGCCAACCTTACTTTTCCTTTGCCCACTGGTTAAGTGTAAACCAAAAGTAAATCGGTGAACTTCGCTAATAGAAAAGGGTCTAAAACTCAAAACATTGTTAAGGTCACTGAAGGATGTTGGCACTGCGGAACCAAAGAAATGGCTCCATTCCGAGGGCTCAAAAAAATTGATATCTCCATGGGTAGAAAACCAAAGCTCACCATTGTAGAGTGACCATGTATTCTAGAGAACTTCAGCTCGTGGTGAGTCTACCCACAAAGAAAGAGGGTAGGAATGAAGCAAAACCTCTGTCGAGGCTAAGACACCATTATTTGCAATTAGAGTCGCACCAAAACTATCCATTGTTGGGAGAAAGGGCACAAGAGACCTTGATAACAGAGGCAGCCTTGACTCCAAAACTAAAGAGGGGATAGTTGTTGTTGTCGACCCAGGCTTGATGATAACCCGAACTAGAGACATGGCATGACAAGGGAAAGGCCCTATGCGAGCTGGCAAGCCCCAAATATCTACGCCCTCCATCGGGTCCAAGCCAAAATCCAACATCTCTTCCTCCTCCCAATCATCAACCCCTTGCTGCATGACTTGCCTAAACTGCCTGTGACAGAACCACTATCTCTTTTCTCTCAAGTCATTATGTTATTTGCGGGACTTAAACTTAAGTGGAGAGGATAATACTCATTCCTCCAAATGATGGCGTGGATTTCTATAGTTCTCCACTTCTCAATCTTCCACTCAACTTGCATTGAAGTAGTATCATAAGCTGCCACATATTTATCTCTTTAGGTTGGTGTTTCTTAGTTAACTTCATTTTTCCTTACAATATGTTACCGCCATCAACAAATAAACAAATACTCATATACAAAGCAAGGGACATCATGAGTAGAAACCCCTGAAAAAATAAATTATATTAATTACCACAACCCAGGGGCATCTAAGCTATCAAAATCACCCGGCCTGGGTTGTACCAACTCTTAACATGACTGGATTTTTGGGTCTCTTCTCTCGACAAGCACACCATAATGGTATTGAACTCAGGTCACTTAGCAAATGAAACTCACACCTTAGCCGATTGAGCTAGTGAGAATTGACCATATTATTTAGCCATTATTTATAATCATAACTAGGAGTTATTCCTTCATGATCGCCCTTAAAGAATACTTGTTATCCAATCATTTCTCTTTTTCACTGGTCCTTTGAGTTGGTCTCATCTTCATCTTCATCTTTTATGCTCTTTGGTCTTCTTCATTCTTTATCCTAGATCTTCTTCAATTTTTCATCTTGTACCTACAAAACATAAATATTGTTGAATTCCATATAAAAAAATTACCATCCACCAAAATACATGGGTTGTCAGCCATTGGTTTTCTAGCTGGTACATGATTCATCAACTATTGTTCCAACATTTTCACTAACCCACACTCCTATGAACCTTTAACAAGCATCAATATGCTTTCACCTTCATTTTAATGTCTTTACATATTATATTGCTTGGAATACCATAAATCAACTTAAATTTTTAGTGAATATTAATATCTAAATACATTAAATAAAATAATAATAATCTATTTTTAAAATCAAAATCCATCAAATTAATGTATAAGATCCTATAACTAATTAAACTAAAATTTTGAAAATAAATTATTATTATTATTATTATAAATAATAATTTTAACTAATATTTATTTATTATAAATATCTACACATAATCATAATAATTAAACAGCTGAAGAGCATCATAGAAGATAAGGAACGAACGCTCGTGAAGGCCGATTGAAAGGCCAATCATAAATGCTTCGAGATGCATTTATTGAAAGCGAAGAAAATTGCGAGAGTTGTTGTCAGCGGCAAGTATGGGTTTGCGACATTTAGATTTTCAACTTTGAGAATAGTGTGCACATGCACATTTAACAAAGACAGCCAGTGATTCTGGCATGCGTTGGCGGGCTCAGTCATGGAATTATCCTCCGGATTTTGGCGCTCTGTTTTACGTGTTTCGTTTTTCAATTTATATAAAAAAAAAATGTTTTTGGATATTCGAAAACGAGTTCAAAATGGTAAAAACAAATGAATAGAATTTTTAATTTTTTAAAAGTGGTAAAATTCGTCAAAATTCAGTTGGTAATAGCTACTAGCCCGGCTCCTTAATCCGTGGTTGATGAACGACAATGACATCTTGCCGCCCAACATTTCGTCGCCAGCCATCTTGCCCATGGTTAGCTGATACTTGTAAGTATAAATGTATATATAACTAGCACAGTAGACTCGCGGTTGGAGAACGCCGAAAGGTATTGGTTAAGTGCGCATTGTTAAATAACGTGTTGAGCGTTTAGATTCACATCTCACAAAGATTAACGTGAAGTGTACCCAAGTTTACAGGTGGTAAATAAAGTGCTACCAATTTTACAGGTAGTAAATAAGGTGAAGCCCTTCACATACTCTATTGCCAATTACATAAACGTGTCAATCAAATGTACAAGATAGTAAATTTTTAATCAGATTAAGTAAATGTGAAAAAGTAAACACAGAAACATATGGCTTTATAAAAACAAGAAAGTTAATATTTCAAATCAGAACCCTCCATTTAGTGTGACGACCAAGAATATTCTATCTACATTTGATCATGTCCATAAAAACCTCATTAAAGATTAAAAATGTATTAAATGTGCCCATTGCCAATAGGTATACGCCTTTCGAGGTAATTATAATTATAAATTAGGTTGTAGATCCCTATATGAATATAAAGTGATTAGATTTTTAAGTTGTAGATGTATATATGCATTTTAGTAGGTGATATAAGTGGTAATATTTTATATTTTTAGGATAACATTTCGTATGAAAAATGATAAATATATTAAGTGTGAGTGCAAGTTAATGATGGTTTCTTATGAGGTGTTACTAGTAATGAAAATATGGTTGGATTTCAAGGTACTTTTACAACTAATTTAAATATGGTGCAAGAATAAATGTAGGAAATCTAATTAACTTTTGGAATATGTATTTTTTATTTATGGAAGTTTTGTATGACTATGTGAAATTCTAATTTTGCTAAGGCTGGTATGTTTCCTTTTGTGCAAAACATAATACATATGTTCACATTAGTAGAGTGGTTGAATGCCCATATGATGAAATTTCCTTAAAATATTTTGTATACTTATAAAGAACAATTTGTTAACATAGCCCTAGAATTTTTCATCTATATTACTACTTTATGGGTGGAAAAATTGGACTTGAGGGGTCCATTTTAGTTGCAGGTCTCATTTTGGAGATTTGGGGTCCAAAACCTTTCAAAACTATTTTGAAGAATCAAGTGAGACCTTTTGGGATCCATACTTTGTTAGCATGGCACTCAGTCCCTCAACGTTGTTCTACACACTAAAAGATTTTGAACAATGTGAAAATCACCTAAATTGGAATTCGTATGCAAAATTTATGTCTCCCACAAGTTGAGTTATCGTGTTTACCACCATGGTAATGAGTGTTGATGATGCAGACACCACCTCTGTGCCTCAACAGAGTCTCTACGCTGACCTCCCGGTATTAAGGATCGTTCTAATTTCACCTTTCCGAGCCGAATTAGCTCTTTCGATTCCCACTGGAATCTCTGTTAAAATCTGATCCATAGGTCCTTCATGCCCTGTCACGGCCTCTGCACGCACCTGTGACTTTTCCCTTCTAAATGGAGTTCGTATTTCTACAATAGGAAATACAATGATCGGGCTTCGGGGTTTTCAATTTCTCGATGTTGAGAACCTCTGTTTCTCGCGATCTCCCGATCCCCGATATCCTGATTTGCCGAAAYAGATTTAACTTCAGTTAGCCCCCTGAGTTATACCTTTGGTTCACATGACCTCCACTTATATGACCGCAGTCCCTTTCGAGGTTTCGCGACTCAAGCGCCCAACCTCTTGGTCTCTCAACTCCCGAAAAGCCGATCCCCGATATGYCGATACAGGCATGCTCCTTCTCTTGTCAGCGCCCTCCGTGCGTGCCCACMAACTAAGCTTAGCACTAGCACTTCTCGCCTTTCRCCACTTCGTGAGTTCAAAGGTTGAACTCCCATGCTTTTATCTCAYRACTCTCCGAGACCTGAGAAGTCAATGGAGTGTTGACTCCTTCCAAAATGTGACGTGTGTCTGCCTGTCTATCCTTCGGGCCCACAGCGTGGTTCTGCCATGTGTCTCTCATGCCTACCTTCAACACTTCACGATTTCACTCCCCAAGCGATGCTTCCTTCGTATCCCCAACACTCGAGTGCCGAGATCCCGAAATCCTTAATACTCCTTGTCGCTACTTGCGACTTTGTGACTTCTGATGTTGAGACGAGGTCCTCTCAACCTCCGAACCCTCGAAATGCCGAAATGCGATGGGGATCTGATCCAACGATCCTCCCGCGACCTGGATCCAACAGCTATCCTCGCTCCTCGCTTCTTGCGACTTTGTGACTTAGAGAACCCAATGCTTGGGCTCTCACCCTGTGAACCTCCAAGTTCGCGAGATCCTTAGATCCTTGCCACCTGTCCTCCTCAGATGGACGGCTCTGATCTTCTTGCGACTTCGCCTCTCGCGAGTTTGAGCAACCAGCTCCTTGGCACTTACCTTGCGAACTTTTGAGTTCGCGAGATCCCTAGATCTCTAACACCTATCCTCCTTCGATGGATAGCTCTGATCTATTTCACCTTTTCGGGACTTCGGATGTTGAATGCTCGGACTCTCGTCCTCTGGACCCCCAAACTTTCGAATGCCAATATCCCGATATCACCCCCCTTCAGGACTTCGCCTTTCGCTGCTCTTCGCGTGAGGTTTTAAACCTCGTCCAACTCTCAACGGATCCAACGGTTGTCAGGTTCTTTGCTCAACATCTGACAACTCATATCATCTCTTATGTGCGCTCCTCTGTTGCACTGCCTCCTAGACGTGAAATCTTCTCAACGGTCCAGATCTCTCCCGGTTGGATCCAATGGCAGTTGTTACTCCTCCCGAGCTTCCGCACGTTCTTCCCAGACTTAGAAGAATTCCAATTTCTCAAAGGCCTCAACCTTTGTTTCGTCCCTATGATCTCTTGCAGCCTCTGTGCGTAAAAGCACTCGCTTGCGCGTATGAAGATGTGGTTCCTCCTAAGCTTTAGAAAACTCTGAACTCTTCCCGACAGTTATCTGGCCTCTACACTTCTTGCAGCTATGTCTTCGTGCACTTAAACTGCTACTCCTCCTGATCTTTCACTTCGGAATCCTTGAAGGATTCTAACTCCTGCGTCTCTACAGGGTCTCTGCGCACATAAAGCGCTATTCGTCCTGAGCTTTTCTTCTCACCCAGACTTCTAAGGAAACAGTTCCTTCTCCTTTCTTCTCCTGCTGGAGAATGTGATGCCATCCTGGCTATTCTTCTACTCAAGCAACCTCTTTCTGAGTCTTTCAGGGTATTCAGTAACCCTGTGAAGATCCATTTTCTTGGACTCTTCTTCAAATCCAGAACTCAAAAGAGTTATTTTCTCCTGTGCCTATCTGCACATCTACTTAATGCCCACCTGGAAGAGTATCTTCTTACAGAATGTCCAACAGTTATGTCTTCTATGTCCTCCTTACACCTGCTCAATGCCCACCTACCAGAGCTCTCAGAATCCTTAGTGATTCTGGTCCTTCTTGAACTCACAACAGAGTTCTCTTTCTGTGCACTCCTTGCACTGGCTCGATGCCCTCCTAGTAGAGCTTCACAAAACTCCTTAGAGATTATGTCTGCAATTTTGTTTTCTCATACACATCCTTGCCTCGGAGGTATTCAACAACCTTGAGTTCTTCCTCTGAGTTAATCATTCCAGTTCCTATGCCCACCTGGCACGCCTTTGTCTGAACCTGCAGAATTCAAAAGTGCATCTATGCACCGTTATCCAGAGATCGCAGTACTCTGTCACGCCCTCCTGGCATGAAACCTCAAATATCTTTACCTAAAATCAAAACAACTCCTGCAAATGCACAATCACAACATACATTCATAGCATATAAAGAACACTCACAGACATTCATTTAACAACATAAATATGTGCAGGAAAAACTGTTGTTTTTATTAAAATGGAAAATGCCTATATTTACAAGGTGTTCCTGAACACGGTCTGTAATAAGGTCTCGGTTATTCTCTTCTCTTCTCTATGCTAACTCGCCCTATTTCAAAATGAGATCCTAAAAAGGTCTTTTACCTGAGAGGGCTCTTAGAGCTCTACCCTCTAACCTACCTACCCTATTCAATGGCATTGAATGGGTTGTCTAGTCCGCAAAACGGATCTAGATCTTAGCCTTACAAACATTAAAGGCCCACCTACTCTAATGCCTGCACAAAGGCACGACTTCACGGCTCACCAGCATAAACATTTAATTACATTCAATCGAATCAAGACGAGGATTGTGCCTCTCTTTGATTTGAATGCATGCGCTTGATGTGGCTGGCTGGCTGGCTGGCTGATGCGAGATGATGCTCCTGCATCAGTGGATTCCATGTAATTCCCCATTAATCACACATGTGGACATAGCCATGTGGGACTTTCAATAATATTCTAAAGGGTCCAAAATCCTAACATTAATGGAGGGTTGATTCATACAAAAACCTTAACCCTAGATGGCTATTAGACTGTGTTAAATACTATGTCACTAAGAAGAAAGAGGTTTTATTCTTTTAGCATTGTATTTGTTCCATATTTTAGTAGAACATCTAGGAGTGGGATTTGAGAGAATAAGGGATTTGAAAGCATAGAATAGGAGGAAAATGAGTTTTGAGTATCCATTCAGGCCAAAGTATCCAAGACAACTCCATAGTGAGTGCCACTTTCTTTGTATTTGCATTTTCATAACTTAAGAAAAGAGAGAAGAGCATATGATTTACCTTATACCTGGATTTTCTCCCATATTGGGTTTCTCAAGTGACATCTTGTGTTCATTTCTATGATTGGTGTGTTCATTTTCTTTTTCTTTCATTTTTAGATTTTAGCATTAAGATAATAATAATAAATCTAGAATCTAAGGAAATCAATTGCATAAATAAGAGATTTCATAATATTGCAAGATTTATTGTGAAGACATATTATAGTGGGATATCCATTATTGTTTACAGATTAGCTGCACTAAATTATGATATGCAATGATAATAAACCTTTAAAATAACCTATACAAAGGTTTATTGTGGAGGTTTACCATTTTTTTTTGTCATTGTAAATTGTTTTGGTGGTGAATTTAAGTCAACATAGTACATAGGTGCACTATAGTCTTAAATGCACATCCAAAAATAATTTAAAAATAAATTGTAATGTCCCCTCCGTTACGACAAAAAACAACGATGTAATTTTTGTTTTTTGAATTAGGATAATAGAATCGTCATGAAATAATGTAACAAGATACACATTATCATAATTTAATAATGACACATTCGACGCATTAACACAACTAACAATGATGCATAATCAATGCATAAACATAAAGAAAAACACAATTCAACACAACATGATCAACTGAAGAAAAGACAATAAAAGATCAACCACATTACGGAGTAATAAAGAACTACCCACCCAACCTACCTTGCAAGGTTAGGACCTCCAGGACACATAAGAAACGCTCAAGCCCAGGATTCATCCGATGTATTTTGACCACTTAAGGTCGCAGGGATGATGATTGATTTGAGGAACAAGGAGGTGTCTAATTCCCTTAATCAATCACAAATCATAATCCAGTCTAGATATCAATCATATATCAACAATAATTTTTGGTGCAATAGTAATCTAGTTCTAAATCAATCATACAACAACAATTTAATGCCACAATTGTAATAGTTATTAAATTCCTCATACATCAACAATTTATTTCATTGCACATGAGTAATATAATTACTCGATCAATCTTACATCAACATCATTTAATGGCAGAAGAGAATCTATCACTCAATCAATCATGCATCAACATCAATTAATGGTGCAAGATAATCTATTTACTCAATCAACAACAAGTATTAATTAAGTGCAAGGTTAAGCACAATAACAATACATGAAAGTAGTAATATCATGAGAGCACCAACAAATTCTTGTAATATATAAGGATCTAATTGCACCTATCAAGATAAAGAACCACATGTGTAAACAATAAAGAAACTTCATAGAATAACTTATATATTCTTATACAAGGAACTAAATTCAAGCATATCCATTAGTTTGATAATAATTCAACCATGTGCATATCCATTAAAAGATTAAGAAAATCAGTTATTTAGCTATGTAAAAAGGATCTCTAAAGTCACAACACATCCATTAAGGTAAAAATGGATCTAGCCATAATGAGCATTGAACTAAGAAGTTGACGCCTAAAACATCCATTGAAAGGAACTAGAACAATCACAAATAAAAACCAGACATTCAATTACCTTAAAAATTATCCAATGGAGGGATTATAAGAAGACCACTCCCAATCCCACTAGACTGACCATTCGACTGGTGGACTTGGGTTAAAGTAAGTGAGTTATTATATTTACTTTTCTTAAGGTGGAAGCTTCTTATGTGGGGTAAGTTCAAGTACACAACGACTATCGATGCCATGGAAACAACAATGAATTCCAGAACAAAGACTAAGAAAAGGGAGGTGATTTAAATCAGGTCTACCTTTAATGGAAACGACCAAAATAATTCATTAAGGTTACCCCAACAAACGTTAATACTACAAAATTGACATCTTGTATTAATTCCTAGAAGTGACTAACAATTTCTTGAAGCACAAGATTGAAGGACCAGGATCCCAATTCTCAACAAGAGTCACGAAAGAGAGTCCCCATCAGCACACAACATTCAACAATTGAAATAACGTAAGGGCGTTGAGAAAATACACCAGATCAACAAGCAGCAAGATTTCAAGTGAGTTGGTGAAATGAACAAAAGGGGTTTACCGCCATATGTGGATTTCAAATCAAGGCAAGCCCAAGTAGCGACCTACGAATTCTTGCCTTCCATAGCCCCCTACCATTGTCAGTCCAAAACTATCAATTGTGAACAGAATTGAAGGTGAGACGATTGACTAAGGCGAAGAATCATGATCCTTTTCGTTGCATTGAGCATGCCATAGTCGCAGTGTTAAGCACCAGAATGAGCCGAGACAAGATATTACCAAGACTTTATGGGAGAGGTGGCTAAAGCTGATGCCTTTTTAAATACTCAGGTATCGAGAAGCTAGAATATGCACAATAAAATATTAAGAGCATAATTTTGAGGCTAAGTGATTTCATTTGTACCTAACCCCTTTTTTAGAGGAGATATAATTTACAAATGAAGCGAGGGTAATAGAGGTCATGGGTCAATAAGACTCAGGAACATGACCTGGAGAGGTAACCCTCTAAAGCAACAAAAGGGAGAATCAAAATTTAAATGCCACCGAAAATGAGGCTCTCCAAATCAATGGACCTCTTCCACGATCAAAAATTTAGATATCCTTCAGGAATTCGACGCTTTCATCCTCTGCTTTCCTCAGGAGTGCTCCGTACCCAGAGTTCCAAATCTGGTGCCATGCGTCCACTTTGAGATCAATGACCAAGATTTAATTATGTTGTTTCTCCTCCTCCTTGTCCGCAAACTTTTGAAGTTGTAGATCTTAAGCCACCTGTCCTCCTGGATGATGGACGGTCCCAAATCACTTCGGGACTTTGGGACTTTGACAAGTCCACTTCTCCTACGCACACACGGGTTAAGTCTCGTGCACTTACCTACGAATCCAAAGGTTGTTGGTCCTTTTTGCTCAGATCCAATAGATGGGATTTGTTCCTCTCCTCTACGCTTCCTTTGTTCTGTTGGACGCTGATCTAACAGTCCAAGATCCTTCCCATGACCGATCTAACAGTTGTTGTCTCTCCTCCTCCTGAAATTTTAGCTTTTTCCGACTTGGAATATTTTGTTAGTGTTCAAAGGCTTCGACCTTTGACCTTTCTCCTACGAGTCAACCTCTTGGATCTCGTCTTCACTCTCATAAGCGTTATCTCTTTTGAGCTTTAGAAATTAAAATGAGTCTGTCTCCCATGCACTCCTTGCATTATCTTTTATGATATTTTTGAATTACTCAGTCTCCTAAGGGTCTCGTCCCTTCTGTTTCCTTTCAAAGGAAAAATTTGTGCCCACCTGGCAACCTTTTGCTCAAAGAACACCTTGTTGAGAGTTTTCTACAGAGTTTTCAACATCTCTATGAGAGTCTTCCTCTGATACTCTTCTCCCTGAACTCGAAAAAGATTTCTCTTTGTGAACACTTACACTTGCTCGATGCCCACCTGACAGAGCCCTACAAAGTTCTTAGTGACTCTATCTCTCTCTATACTCAACACAAAGTTCTTCTTGTGCACTCCTTGCACCTTCGTTGATGAAGGTTCAACGATATCTCTCCTGAGTTTCTCTGAGGTTAACTTACCTCTTTCAATGCACTCCTTGTGAACAATGTGCACTACTTGCACTCGAAAACTCAAAGAATAGAAACAATTGAAACTTATTCATTACTTCACCAGTTTACGCATTCCAGGGATGATTTTAAGGATGGAAATTTATTTTAAAATGTAGAAACCTTGGCGAATCTTACTAATCCTTCATATGTCAACTATAAATGTTTGGCGATATTTTTGTAAAAATATTTAAATTTATAAGGATTTTATATAGTTTTTATAAAATTTTGGCGATTTATAAAGTAAAATAATTTTATCCTATAGAATTTTGGGCGAATCATTTTTAAAATAGCGAATCTCATTTTTGGAAAAAGCATGGAAAATTAGCCCATGAGAGAAATTTAGCCCCTAAAATCATCCCCGACGCATTCAAACCAATATGATTTAAGAAAAAGTTCATATTTCATTTTATTTCCGAGCTCTTCTCTTCTCTGTAATCATTTTCGGGCACTAGGCCCTTTATCTTAGTCCCCAATCTACATGACCATGGGTCATGACCAAGCACTAGATCAATAAGCACTTACTTGGGCCTTTGACCTTCGACTTCAGAAGATTTCCAAGAACCACACAACAATATCTTAGAGTTCTAGATTACCGAACTCACGAAGTAGGGAAGATCATCAGTCCACATCTACCTAACATCCGAGGGCTAACACTTACTATGGAACCTCAGGTGTTTGAGTTCCAAGTCTTCGGGACTTCGGAGCTTCAGAGGATCTCGCATCCACACATCCGAACTATTAATATCTGAACATTCCCAATAACCTTTGGTGATGTCATTATGTCACATCACTTAATGTTTTCCAATTGTGGGGGCATGCAATGGTGGTTTGGAGAAACCCGCATTTTGTCCCTCAATTCTTCTGACGCTGACATGTAACCCCTCAGTGAAACCACAGTTTGGATTATGGGACCGCCTTGGAGAATTCTTGTGCAACTTGGGTCCCAACAATGCCTCCTGGCCGTCGATCTTGATGTATCATGACCAATGCCAGTGTGGGTCCTCTAACCTTTAGCAATGTTACGTAACTCGACCCCACTATCCATGCTCATATGGAAAGCCACATGGAGGAATACTAGCAGTTGATATGAGGCCCATTTAGATGGGTAACACACGTCTCGTTCCAAATTCCATTTCAACCTTCCAAGGGTTCGAAACCCCCTGACATGTGGCACACATCACACGTGTCCACATCCATCCAAGTGACATCATCATGACTCATTACTTCGACTCTTCGGGAGATTTCTCCCTTCACTACTGTGTTTGACCTTTTAACATTGGCTTGATCCAACGGTCGAGTTCTCCTCTCCATATCTACGGTGTAGATCCACTTCAGAGCCTCAAGCTTCGTCCATTCTCTTGTTTCTGGCATCAGACTTCATTGAAGTTGAGAAGTCTGAAGGGATTCTAGTTTAACTCCTCTGCACCTTCCCCAGATTTGATGGTCATAAGGGATTTCCCTTCCTTCTGAACATATCCTACAGTGCAGAACAAACTTTGTTACTCTGCAGATTTCCAAAGGAATTCACGGCTAACTGCCTCACAACATTACCAGATCTGACGGTTGTGAAGGATTCTCCTTCTCCCAAACATATCCTAAGGTCCACATTACTCTGCGGCCCAACACCACTTATGTTGTGGTTTTACAATATCGTTATTCCTCCTGAGCTTCGTAACACAACCAAGGTAACTTCTTAGTACTCAAGAAGGTTCCAGGGTTTGAAATTGGTCCTCCAGACATAATTTCCACCTGAAACTTTGGGTCCAATAACCACTTGTCCAACTCATCTAGGTTCAGTGTTAAAACCTTGCCTCTGAACTTGAATTTTGTCCATTCCGACAACAATTGTTTTCTAAAAAGTTTTCTTCAACTACCACTAACATAGCCCATCTAGGCTTAGTGTTGAAACCATGGCTTTGATACCAATTTGTAACATCCCCAGCCAGTAATAGGTCAGGAAATTCCACTAACACAACCTTAACTTAGCCTTTAAATATCTAATACCATATTTGTAGCATCCCCGACCAACACAGAGACTGGTTAATGCTACTACATAGAACATTCACATATATATATAACATGCATTTTAATCGAAATAAAACACATAACACAAAGTTATTGTTAGCATTAAGACTCAAATAAGATTAATAGTAAATCCACATGCAACGAAACACATTATAACATTCAAGCATCAGTAGCACAAACATGCATAACATATAAATTAAGCACAGACTGATACTTATCTTTTAGCTAGAGTAATTCCACCAACTACGTGCAGACCTTCCACGAACCTCCCATCCATAGACCACGCTGCTCATCATGCTCAACAGTGGGTCACCCTCGAGATAGGACTAAGCTCCACCCAGGGAAAGAGAATCTTAGACTAGGTTGAGGCCACAGGAAATTGCACAGTGCAACTGGAAGGATTCTCTCTAGGAGCCTTCTTACGCCTACTACTCATAGACTCTCATTCCCCACATGTCTTTTCCACCTGAGAGTATACACCTTCATTGTCACATAGTCCATCGAGTGCTTCACCTCCCTCTCAGGGTCTCGACAAAAGGTCATATAAAGAATTTTTAGAGCTTCATAGTTGTTGATGGACTCTCTCTTGGAGAAAACCACTTCCCAACAAACTCTCTCACCTAGGAGAGTTTATCACAGGCCTAAGAACCTACCTCTTCAACTATAGCCACCTCCCTCACCTAGAGAGAGTGTTGAACACAGGCCTAAAAACTTGCTTCTTCAACTTTGTTCCCACACAAAGAGGACAACAAAAAGGCTCAGCAAGGAACATATGATGGCAACAAGCCACATTCAATCCAAGAACTGTGTGGCCACAACAACCCACAGTCGTGACTCAACACGACTCAGAAATTTACATAGGATAGTTAGGCTTCACAGAAGATGCAGATCATTCCAAACATTCTCACTGTGTTCACATGACACATAGGTCGATTTTTACCCTTTCCCATGAGTGGTTTTTTGGGTGACCGCATATGTATAGAGGTTGGTGACAAAGACCAATGCGTTCAGGCGGAGAATGGGAAAATGACAACAAAAGCAACCTTCACTGCGCGTGGTTATGCAGATACAGATGCAAAGGCCAAAAATGGTTTCATATGGGTATCCCCACAAACTCAGGCTGAGGATGACAGAATGACCAAACGAACCCCAACACGGCTGAGTCATTAGTTTTAGCTGCATGCGCCTAGGTCGACACTTGTCTTCCTAGAGTTGCATGTGTTTCCTTATGCACACGTTGCCTCTCCCAGGACATAGGATAAAAAAATCAACACTTTGCATGTCCACTTTATCCTTTAGGAAATAATAATAAATATTATTCCTTTAGATGTAATCCCCCTAGCTTAGCCCCTAGGCCCACAGTCTTAGATTACTGTCGTACCCTACCTTGTGGATGCTTAGTCCCCCATCACTCTTTCTTTGTGGTCGGTCTGCATGCAACAATGTTTATATTTTATTAATTATCTGCATGGTTACATATACAAAATTAGGCTCTTGGCCTTTAACACTTAGGCTCTCCGGCCTAATAAACACATAAGCCCACCAGCTTATCAACACTCGACTCACCATCCTATAAAACATGTTTACAATTTATAAATACAACTGGGGCTTGTCCTTGGAGATATTACAATATTCACTTTGGGTTTCGGGTTTCAGGAGTTTCAACTCTCAATTGAAATCTTTGAAGTGATTTTTCCTGAAGCCTCAGATCTATTGACACGTAACCCCTTGGTGATCAATGACCATGATCTATTTCAGCTCTTCGGTGATTTTTCCTCCTATGTGCAGACAGAGGCTAAAACACGTGCACTTTGCTCAGATCTAACGATCCAGAATGATCCTGCTCCCTCTTGAACGGATCTTAGTCAATGACTCGTATAATCTTCAGAACTTCGTTTCCCTTGAATATTTCTCCCACTATCTCTCGATATATTTCTCCTTCGAACCCTTTGACTCCTTAGAGGGTTACTTCGACACTTAGTCGAATTTTGGATCTGTGCACTCCTTGCAACAAATTATTATGCAAGACTTAGCTTCTTGCGGGCGACTATGCATGCCTTGCAACAACCCCTTTGCACTCCTTACAAATGGAAATTTTACTCTATCTCTTCTGAGCTTATGAGCCAAAATAGACTCTGTCACTCCTTGCAATAGATTCTCACACAATACTTTAGTTCTTGTGGATGACTGTGCACGGCTTGAAATAATCACTTTACACTCCTTGAAAAGGGAAAGTTTTACGCTATCTCTCCTAAGCTTCTGAGTCAAAACAGACTCTGTCAGTGCACTCCTTGAGGACTGTATGCACACCTTGCATGAACTCAACGAAGATAACAAACAAAACTTATCTAAACACTTCACAGTTGTTCAAAAACACAGGTATTCCAATAGAGGATGAAAACCTTCAGTAACCACTCACATAACCAGATAAAAGATGAACACACCGATGTTTTCACATGGTAAAACCCCTGCGGGGAAACATCCATGGCCCCAACCAACGTGACCACTTGGAGCAATTTATTAATGCAAAAGAAAAATATTACAAAGAGATTTTACATGAGAGTTTCTCACAATCATTCATTAGAAAATGACCCTCCATGCTCTTTAAATARAGATCATGGACCAACCGGGTGTTAAGCCATAGATCAATGGTTGTTAAGATCGAGGAGAGTATGAACCGTTAGATCACTCTATGTCGAGAACTTATCGTGATAGTCATCTTTCCTAACTACAAATGCATACTAATGCATACCAAAGAAACACACTAAGAAACAAACTTTTACCTAATGACACATTAGACCAAGTATATCTTAACTAACACCTAAGTGTCTAAATATCCTAACATCCCCCCTTAAGAACAACTTGGGATATGATTGAAGGATTTACAATGGTGACACAATAGGAGAAGGAAGGTAGCATTAGATCCTATCACCCCTTAATGACAACTTCTTGAACTCCTAACATAGATCGAAGTTTGGAAAACTTTGCTTTTGTAAGAGACTTTGTGAAAATGTCTGCAACTTGATCTTCTATAAGGAAAAAGAGCACTTCAATAAATTGATCATGAATGAGCTTTCTGATGAAGTGCATGTGTATCTCGATGTGTTTTCTATGTTGATGTTGAACTGGGTGTTTGGCGAGATTGATGGCACTTTGATTGTCACACCAAAGGTTGGTCGGATGTTGCTGCTAGAATCCAAACTCTGAAAGGATCTGTCGAAGCCACAAGGATTACTAACTTGCATTTACCATTGCTTGATACTCTGCTTTTGCTGAATAAAGTGCAATAGCCCGTTGTTTCTTATAGGCCCAAGTGATAGGTCCTGAATCAAGACTTAAAACATAACTTGCAGTAGAATTCCGATCATCAGGGTCGTTGGCCCAATCTGAATCAGTGAAACCAACCAATAAAGGAGTCCCCCCTGAACTGTAATGTATGTCGAACTGAATTGTACCATGAACATAGCGAAGTATCCTTTTAGTTGCTTCCAATGGATTTCATGGGGTGTTTTCATATATCGGGAAACAAGACCAACAACAAAGGAAATATCAGGATGGGTATGAGCCAAGTATAAGAGGCTACCAACTAACTGATGGTACAGGGTGGCATCAACTTCGGGAGAAGTACATGTGGCAGTAATATTGAATCCAGACTCAAAGGGAGAAGCAGTTAGTTTACAATCGTCCATGTGAAAGCGACAAAGAAGGTCACAAGCATACTTAGTCTGGGAAAGAAAAAATCCTTCATTGGTTTGCAAAACTTGGAGGCCTAGGAAATAGTGCAAAAAACCTAAGTTTGTCATTTCAAATTTCTTCTTAAGGTTTGTTTTCACATGGTTTAAAAGTTTTGAGTCACTATCAGTAAGGATAAGGTCATCAACATAAAGGACAAGGATTATGAGATGGCCTCCTACTTTCTTGGTATAGCCATTAGGATCAGCATGGCATCTAGAGAATCTAGTGGCAATAATAAAGTTGTCCATTTTAGCATACCAAGCTCGCAGAGCTTGCTTGAGACCATAAAGAGATTTATTAAGGAGAAAAACAAGGCTAGAGTCATTATGGACATAGCCAGGAGGTTGTTCCATGTATATTTCTTCTTGCAAATCTCTGAAGGTAGATTTAACATCCATTTGATGGACCTCCCATTTATGTGAGGCAGCAAGGGCAAGAACAAGGAGGATGGAATTCATTTTGGCTAAAGGGGAAAAGGTTTCATTATAGTCAACTCCTTCAACTTGGGAAAATCCTTTGGCAACTAATCTAGCCTTATGTCTTTCAAAACTTCCATCTGATGCATACTTAGTTCTGTAGACCCATTTACATATGACAAGTTTTCTTCCTTTTGGAAGAGGTACAAGATCCCAAGTATCCTTTTCCATTAAAGAACGATACTCGTCATTCATTGTTGTATCCCAATCTGGATGACCTGAAGCTTCTGAAAATGTCTCTGGATCATGAGTTTCTGAAATTTGAGCTGAAAGAGAAGAGGATCTCTAGAACTGTGAACATGTCCAACATTGATTTGAAGGATCACCGACAAGATCACCAACTTCTTCTCATGTTGAACAAACCCATCTAGGAAAAGGTGGAGCCGGTGCTAGTTCGGGTTCAAAGGAATCATCTAGAGGAGGGTGAGAAGGTGGAGGTGGATTTTAATCCTCACTATCATCATCTGAGGAAGAAACTAGAATAGAAGAAGGCACAAATGCCGAAGATGGATCATAGGCCGAAGAAGGCACAACCATCGAATTAGGTGTGCAGGCCAAAGAAGGCACAAACACCAAATTAGGCTCGCAGGCCAAGAGATTTTCATCAAATTTAACATCTCTTCTAATAATAATTTCATTACAATGTGTTTGAAGAAGTCTATAACCTTTGACATCTTCAGAATAACCAACAAATATACACTTCTCACTTTTAGGAAGTAATGCTTTCCTTTTCCCATCAGGAATGTGAGCCCATGCTATACATCCAAATACATGGAAGTGACTTACATCTGGTTTAATTTTAGTCCAAGCTTCTTCCAGTGTTATATTTTAGTGGGAGTGTGATTTATTATGTAATTTGCACAGTTGATGGCTTCTGCCCAATACTTTAGACTTAATCCCTTAGATTGGATCATACCATTAGCCATTTCTTTTAATGTGCAGTTCTTTCTCTCAACAACACCATTTTGTTGTGGTGTATATGGAACAATGTGTTGCATTTGGATTCCATGTGTAGTGCAGTAACTTGTAAAATTATTGTTCACATATTCACCTCCATTATCTATTCTTAACCTTTAAATTTCATGTCGAGATTGCTTTTTTACAAGGGCCTTGTAGGCCAAAAACTTATCAAAAACTTCACTCTTAAGTTTTAAGAAGTAAACCCAAGTACGTTTGGAAAAGTCATCAATGAAAGTTAAGAAATACTTGCACCCAAAAAAAGAAGGAGAAGAAAGTGGACCCTGAAATCACTGTGAAAAATATGCAAAGGACCCAAGGCATGCCAAGAGGCACACTTTTCAAAACTATCCTGAAGATATTTTTCGAGAACACAAATGACACAAACACCATATCTGCATGAAACAAGAGGAAGTCCAGTCACCATCTGTTGATTACATAGTTGTTGCAATGAGCGATAGTTTAGATGACCAAACCGCTCATGCCAAAGTTTTCTCAATTCATCAATATGAGCAACAAAAATTGATGAAAAAGATGATGACCCAAAGCTGTCAAACTTGTACAACCTGGTAATATCATCAACAATTCCAGTTGCAAGAACATGCTTAGGATCTTTTGGATCCTTGATTACAACTTGGTGAGGTGAAAACTCTACGGTTTTACCTTCACCTGAATGAGTTATTTGATATACTGATACAAGGTTACAAGAAATACTTGGAACACATAATACATCATTGAAATGACCATTTTCTACTTGCATTGTTCCATATCCTTCAACACTAAGAGATCTATCATCACCAACAAATATTTTCTTGGTGTTACATTAATTTAGAGTAGAAAATATGTCTTTATCCTTAGCCATATGATAAGATGTTCCAGAATCAATAAGCCACTTATCAGAAGTAGAAGTAGAAGGTGTATTGAAGGAGAAACCAGAAGCAGAAAGTGCATGTCCATGAGAAGAAGAAGAAGAAGTAGAATCAATACTTATGTTGTGCTTCTTTATCGCTGCTTCTAAAGCTGCCATATTCTTGAAAAATTTGGACTCATCATGACCATATTTATCACAAAAGTTGCAATGTTTGTCTGTCTTCTTATTTTTATATTTTTCTCGTTTGTTTCCATTGGGAGAAAAAGTTGTCTGAGTGGGTTTGGGACCCTTATATTGCTTGTTGTTGTGGCGAGGATGTTGCTTCTTGGGATTCTTGGGTTTATCTTTCTGATGTACAACTAAGGCCTTGTTGGAGGTACTTGTAGTGCTGATCACTCAAAGTTGTACTAGCTTATCTTGCTCTCTAATCAAAGCATCACAAAATTTCTCAAGACTGTGTTTTTGATAAACTACCCCTAGAGCCTATTGCATGGCATAAAAGGTAGATACAAAAACAAAATATGCACTACCTAGCTTAGAAAGAATAAGATAGATGCAACGATCTTCATCTATCTTTATCTTACATTATTCACATAAAGTTCTAAGTGTTTTAAACTTAGATAGATAATCTTCAATGCAAGAAAAATCACTTGGACTTAAAGTTAGTACTTGATTTTATAACTGTTGTGCTCGAATATTATTGTGTTTACCAAACACAGATTCAATCTTTTTCCAAGTTTCTTTGGGTTTATCAATTGATTGAAGGTGGAACCTTAAATTAGGAGATATGGACATTCTAATTAATCCACGTGCTTCATCATTCCTATTATCCCATTTGGATTTCTTATCAACATCAATGGGTGTTGTTTCCTTTCCCAAGGTAATCTGGTAGAATCCTTTACTTCTTAATAAATCCTCCATATGGGATTTCCATTGGAAGTAATTGGTGCTGGTAAGTAAGAGATTACTTGTAGAAGCTATATTAAATATGCAGATAATAGAGATTTAAAAACTGAAACTGATGATTTGAATTGAAAGAGATGGAAAAGTTGTGCGGTTTTTAAAAAAACAACATTGAAAACGTACTTCGGAAGTGAGAGTTATGTCCTTTTAAAAAAAAGACATAAATGGTAACCAAATGACCACGTGATAGTGTAAGTTGCTTTATGAAGTGACCCACTTTTATAAAGAGAAGTGAGGATCACTTTTACAATGAAGTTACTTTATAATAGAAAAGATGCATGCAAAATAAATAACTCTAAATTAAAATATTAAAGCTACTTATAGTGATTCACTTTTATATTTGAAATGAAATACACTTTACAATGTTAGCATGAACTTTTTCAAAAAACGTAACAAAAGAGAGACTTGAACTCAAGACCTCTTACTTAATAAGGAAATTTTTAACCAAATGGTCTAGCAAAACATATTGTAATGTTCAGAAGAAGGATTGGGATTTTTGTTGTTGTTGAAGATGACCTTGGAGAGCATGCTAAAAAAACCTCTTTTCACACAAGAAAAAAAATTCACTTCTCGAAGACCATAAGGGTTAGATCTCGATTAGCTTACTCGGAAGATGCATCCTTTCCTATTTGTTTTTTTATTTTCCGAGATCACACAGGGCATGGGGAAAAGAGAATACACTGATCTAAAAGAGTAGAAACCCAGAAATAAATAATACAAAACTGAAATAAAACCAAAACACTACTCTGCAAAATTTTTAAAAAATGCGTATTCAAACTTATACCTCCAGATCTGACGGTAATGGTCGTATCTTGGGAAAAAAAAAACCTTTTCAAGTGAAACGAAAAGCGTTCCTGAATAAAATGAGTGCTCTAGACACAATGGAACAGTCCTATCATCCCATAAATGTACAAAAATGACAGAAAATGGAGATGAGGCCACTCAAATTCATGATCTCGATCTACAAGAGGAGCAGATCTTCAAACAAGCTCTGATACCAAGTTCGACAACACAGGTATTCCAATAGAGGATGAACACCTTTAGTAACCACTTAAATAATGATATAAAATATCAAAACACCAATGTTTTCATGTGGTAAAACCCCTACGAGGAAACATCCATGGCCCCAGCCAATGCAGGGCCACTTGGAGCAGTTTATTGATGCAAAATAAAAAGATTACAGAGAGATTTTACAAGAGAGTTTCTCACAATCAATCATTGGAAAATGACCCTCCATGCTCTTTAAATAGAGATCATGGACCAATTGGGTGTTAATCCATGGATCAATGTCCGTTAAGATCAAGGAGAGTATGAATTTTCGAATCACTCTATGTCTGGAACATATCGTGACCGTTGGATTTCCTAACTACAAATGAATACTAATGTATACTAAATAAACACACTCTTACCTAACGACACATTATACCAAGTAGATCTTAACTAACTCCTAAGTGTCTAAATATCCTAACAATAGTTTCATCTGCTCAACAATACAACTCATTCATTCATGAAAACAAAATAACAGGGGATTATAAATAGTAGCAACACCATGCATTGGATCAATTTTCCTTTGTTATATTCATTTAAAAGTAAATGACTATAACTATGATAAATCAATAACTAAAAACTCAGCAACAACTAAATCACAACAATCTCCTACTAACTTGCACCAGCCTCATTCAGGCATACAAAACCTCTATTTATCCTAGAGGGATCCTAGGGTTCCCCCCGACTACTCGTCTACTCGAGAAAACAAACTAACTGCTACTTAATTTCTATTACATTAAAGTCTAGGAGTGAAACTCCTAGATCACTCGTGATCATTCATCTCCCATGCGTTTGATCTTCTTCAATTTTTAAATCAGTTCAAAAAAAGATTTGCAAGAAACGTCAGCGTTTAAGATTATGAATGATTCAAAGGCATGCTAAGGCAATGAGTTGTCTCTCCACATGTGATTGCTGACGATGCTCTTGCATCAAAATGAAAACGATAAGACAAAGGATTAAAGAAGTGCAAGATCGCCAGAACAATTATGTAGATGCACATCATATTGAACACAGTTATGAAGTTGGCGACTGAGTTTTCCTAGGTTTGTGGTACCTTTCGAAGTTGTGGAAAAAAAGGGGCCCATGGCCTATCAACTAGCCTTTCCTGATTCTTTGAGGTGTATGCATGATTTTTTTCATGTATCTGTTTTGAGACATTATGTTAGTGATACTAAAGATTCGATCGACATGAGTTCTTTGTAGGTGTCGGACGATGGTGCACTCATGGCGGAGCCAATCCACATTCTTAACCATCACATTTGACAACTATGACATCGAACGGTCGATTAGGTCAAGGTCCAATGGGAAAATTATAGTCCACACTCGACTACCTAGGAGGATGCATATGATATGCGCCAGTAGTTTCCCTACTTATTTGATAGTTAGACATATAGATCTTGTCAGCTAATTTATTTATTGAATTTTATATACTGTATAACTTCAAGACAAAGTTTAAAACAAGAGGGGGGTGTATGTTACACCCCACTCTTGCGAGCACATGTTATTGACTAGTTCCTTGAGGACACTTGCGTGCAAGTGATCTGGTGTACATGGTTATGGTTTTGCTTATGGATTTTTATGATGATGTTGATGGATTATGATATTATGTTATTTGATATATATGTATTGACAGATGCTATTGACGAGTTTCCCCTGAGTGTGCAGGACACTGGATAGATTGTGTATGTTGATGGCATCAATGGACCTCCTAGGACTCTAGATTGAGTCAGGGAGTGGATTGTATTGGTTTGAGTATTTCATTTATGCATATGTGACATATGATTGATTATAGTATGATTTTGTATATGGGTCATTGATAGTGTTTCGCTGATGGATGTAGACTGACGATTTCTTGATATTCTAACTCACATAAGGAGTAAAGGGGCCATGCACATAGACTCGATATTTAGGGAGAGGTGTGATAGCGTCCATGTCATGCCCTACTAGCACTCCCGTCATGACTCGAATTGTAGGTTAAAAATTACCTAGTTCGAGAGGACCATGATGCCGTGAGGGCAGACTGAGACAATCACTCACAAAGATTTCTAAGGGGTGCGCAATAAGGTAGGGTAATTATTCCTTAGGATCCCTTAGTGTCTCACAAGGTCACCTGAATGGAGTGTTGACTCTAGGGATTGGAAAACTACCAAAATGAGTCAAAGGCGAGTGGCACCCTTGGAGAATAGAGTGTGTCTTGAAGGGCACGTCGCGTAAATAAAATTTGAGTTCATGAATCTAGGTGGCCGAGAAAACCCTGAGCAAATAATTAACCTTGTAAAATATTGAGCATTGTCGGATCAACTAATTAATTAATTAATTAAGGATTGAAATTATTAATTTAAATCCCAAATGAAATTCTAAGCCTATTTAAAAGTTAAGCCTAAGTCTAAGCTTGGTGAGAATACTAAAACCAAATTAAAAATTAAATACAATAGGAAAGAGGTAAATCAATTGAAGAATTTAAGAAAGATGAAATAAGTCTAAAGAATTAATACAATACACATGTGAGCAGAAAATACTAAATTGGATTTTAAGATAAGAAAGGAATAAAGCATAAAAGATTGCGTATGCATAGAAATGTATCTAGAGTCTAGTTAACACTAGTCTAACTAGAGAAGAATATTATTTTAACCAAATCAGATTTAGAAAGGCATTGGTCAGGGAATAAAGAGACAACTAGGAGTGATTTAAGGAGCGCTTTTAGGAGAGGTTAGGGAAATTGAATTTAATTAAAATAAGTTGTGGTTTTACTAGTGCAACTAGGGGAAAGGGTGACAAGTGTATGGGGGGATAATTCTAAATTATTTAATTAAAAAACATATTAATTGTGAAAGGGGAAGGTGTCATTAAGGAAACTCCTATAAAGAAAATGAAAAAGGGGATGGGAAAAGATCACATTGGTCATGGGTAAAGTTCTGCTATATAATTTTTGACTGGTTTTACTTGTGAGAGTTGGGATACCTGTGGTTGAGAGAGAGTGGTGGATCTACCTTACGAGGCAAGCTGGGATCTAGAGGATTTATGGTTGTGTGTGTGGCCCTTTTTTGGTTTGGGGGGATAAGGGGGGAGAAGAGTACCCCTAGCATTGGTTGGGAGGTACCGTTGAAGTCTCTATGATTAGTAAGCGGGAGGACAGGAGGAATGTCGACTGCTAAAGAAAAGCTCTGAGTCTGGAATCATTATCTATGGTATTCTTGTTGAATATTTTAATCATAGTAAGATTTAAATTTTATATATGTATTGTTACGATATTCAGTTGAAGATTTTAATTGTAATGGGATTCAAATTTGTATATGTATTGCTATGGTATTCTGTTGAATATTTTAATTGCAATTTGTGTTAACTAGACTCTAGGTACCTTTCTATGCGTACACAATCTTTTATTCTTTATTCCTTTGTTATCTTAAATTCCAATTTGGTATTTTTATCACATGTGTATTGTATTAATTCTTAAGGATTATTTCATCTTTCTTAAATTCTTGAATTGATTTACCTCTTTCCTATTTTATTTAATTTGTAATTTGGTTTTAGTATTCTCACCAAGCTTAGTCTTAGGCTTAAATTTTAAATAGACTTAGCACTTCATTTGGAATTTAAATTAATAATCTCAATCCTTAATTAATTAATTAATTAAGTGATCCTGAAGTGTTCAATATTTTACAAGGTTAATTATTCACTCAGGGTTTTCTAGGCCACCTAGATTCATTGACTTGAATTTTATTTACATGACATGCCATTCAAGACACACTCCGTGCTCCAAGGGTGCCACTCGCCTTTGATTGGTGTTGGTATTTTTCCAACCACTGGAGTCAACACTCCATTTAGGTGACCTTGCGAGAGACTAAGGGATTCTAAGGAATAAATCCCCTGCCTTATTGAGTTCCCTTTAGAAATCTTCGTGAGCGACTGTCTTAGTCTTCCCTCACAACATCGTGGTCCTCTCGAGCTAGGTAATAGTTAACCTACAATTCGAGCCATGACGAGAGTGCTAGTAGGTTGTGACAGGGATGCTACCACACCTCTCCCTCAATATTGGGTCTATGTGCATGACCCCTTTACTCCTTATGTGAGTCATATTAGCAAACAATCGTCTTCTTGCATCCATCAATGAAACACTGTCAATGACCCATATACAAAATCATATCATATATCACATATTCATATATGAAATACTCAAACCAATACAATCCACTCCCTAACTCAATCCAGAGTCCTAGGAGGTCCATTGATGCCATCGACATCCACAATCTGTTCAATGTCCTCCACACTAAGGGGAAACTCGTCAATAGCATCTGCCAATACATATATATCAAATAACATAATATCATAATCCATCAACATCATCATAAAATTCCATAAGCGGAACCATAACCATGTACTATAACCATATCACTTGTACGCAAGTGTCCTTAAAAAATAAGTCAATAACTTATGCTCACAAGAACGAGATGTTACATAAATAATGCACACCCTTATCATCACGGAACTAAAATATCAAACCATAATAAGAGAAATAATTTCATTTTATAAAATTAAATTTATAAAGGAAAACCTTAATCCATATTACATTTTTTTCTTCCAAAAGTGAAAGAGGATTCTTTTGGCTCAATTAAATCAAAGGATTTCATAATTTTTTTCATTTCTTCCCATTAATATTTACAATGCAATTTCAAGAAAATAAAAAAATTTAAAATTACCTTCACTACTAAAAACCCTATTTTTCATGTTGCTTCTCTTTTGTTTTATTTTCATGTAAACTCTAAAATAATGGTTTTCTCTCTCTACTATTTAACAATGTATTTTTTTTTAAATGAATATTTATTAGCCTTTTATATTTGTATATAAAAATTTGAGTATCTAATAAATTGGAACCACTCATTATATAAGACCCTAAACTTTGTCTTTATTAATTTTTTTTTATAATTATTTTATGGTTAATATTATTTACTTTAAAGAAACATGTATTAGTGATTTTTCCATACATATATATATATATTAATAATGAATTTCTATATATATATAAAGGTGCATTACACTATATTATGTATAATGATGCGTACTTTCATATTGAAAACACACCTCTTAACCTAAAAATAGATTTAGTTTGATATTCTTTTACATGATTTGTAAAACACATTTCATTATTTCATTGTATGGATTTCTATTGATATAAGATCAAGGGAAATAACTTATAACAATGGACATGAGAGAAGCACATTAATATGGAAAGCTCTTTGAAATTAATATATTTGAATTATATTTTTAAAGTATAAATGATGTGTATTAAATAATGTGAGTCATAAAAAAAAATGAAAATTTTCTATAAGATTGTTTAGAATCTAAGTGGAATAGAGTATTAAAACATTATGAAAAATTTATAAAGAGAGGAATTACATGGATCAAAAGGTGGTCAATACTAAGTTTTTTTTTTCTCTTTTGACTAATAATGTATTTCTTAATAATAATCATTAAAATATTTCAAAGATTTAATTTTTTCGTTTGTTTAATGATGTGGACAAATCAACAATGAGGAAATATAAGGCCATCCTAATAATATTAAAAACATGAAGGAAATAAACGATGATGATTTGGTCCTTAGTTCACTTAGAGTGGTGCTAGAAGTTAATGAGAGGGAGGAATTCAATAAAAGCATGATAAATATAGTATAAATAATGTATAGATGTTCTTGTCACTTACAATACAAAATTAAATCCAATAACTATAAGAATCACATTGTATATAAACTACAACAAAAATTACTATAGAAATAGTTAACGAGTGTTGTGAGACCTACAATAAAAAAACATACAATAGAAAAAATAAATCATGTTCAAAAAGTATTATTTCCAAACATTTTTTTTAATAATGTGCATATTGTAGTCCAAAAAATTACCACACACACACACACACACACACACATAATTGTGCTTCTTGTTTTTAAGGAAGATTGCTAAAATTACAAAGAATGATTGAAGTAATTTTCAAAACATATTGGTAGGGATGTAGAAAAGAGAGTCCAAAGAAATTGTTAAAATGAAATGAGGATAATCACATCATTGGAGGAACCATCCCAATAACAATGTGCATTAAATGTATATACTCATTGATTTTATTTGTATGAAACACTATTTTTCAATTGTTTTGTTGTTGCAGAAGAAAAAAAAAATGAATGGAGACCCATTCAACACACGAGACAACATGACAAAGTAAAAATGGTTGATCAAAAAGTTTGTGATCATTTGTGATGTAGGATCATCGTTGGCAAGCATGTAGAGGCAGGACCACTTAACATGTGTGAGTTCTTCCAGAAATTCAACGTTGACAGTTGCAACCGATTTTGAAATCCACTTTCACTCAGTGTCGGAATTCACCTTTGGAGGAACACTTGAACCGATGTTGAATTTTACCCTTTGAGGCACGTTTTGAAAATTGTAAACAGAGCAGGAGTTTCCACTTTGGCTCTGGAATGCGACTGGACTTAGATAGTGTAGGATGAATTTTAGAGTAGGCAAGTAGCCAGGGGAAACCCTAGAAACATCTTTGAGTTACGTAGAAGTTTACACACCCAGTTAGGGAGAGCTGGAATACAGAGAAAAATTAGCAGTAAGAGAGAACTGTGAGTTAGCAGAAGGAAAATGTTTTTGAGTTACTGTAATTTTGAATGTAACCTGTAGCCATTAGGCACTTGTGAATATAACAAAATGGAAGATTGACCCAAATGTATGGTGTTTGGACTGTGTGCATTTTCCTGTTATTTTCTATTTTCATGAACAAGTGGATGGAACGGTGAATTTTCCCAATTTCAATTGTTTCTCTTCATTGGGAGCTCTGCAAGGTGTGCATCGAGCCAGAGAGGAACATCATGGATTTGAGTTATCGAAATCCCTTAGATGCAAGGAGTGCATGGAAGATCTAAGTCTGAACTAGACAAAGCTCAGGAGGGATAACACTTTGGAAGGTGTTGTCGAGACTAGGAATTCATTTCCTCGAAGGAACGAAGGTTGAGTCGTCGTAGACTTAGAAAATGTTCAATGTCAGAATCGAGTAAAAAGTTCAGGAGGAAGAATGCCATCGAGCATTGGATCGTTGTGGAAGTTCTCGTGGATTATCCGATTGGAAGAAGGAGCGCATACTTTAATGATGTGTAGATCCAGGTGAGGGGAGTCCAAAGATCTGAACGGACGGTGGAGAATCCTCGAGGACGAACATTGAAACCCCGCAGGTTGTTGGATCAAGTCGAGCTGCGAGGAGGTTAGCGGCGAGAGTTTCTCGACGCCCATTTCGAGATTTCGGGTACCGCGAGTTGGAAAGACAGAGACTCTTGTCTTTCATAATCCCGAACTATGAAATTGCGAAATTGCGATTTGACCAGAACCATTGATCCCAGGAGTCATTGTGAGTCGTTGATTGAACACCAGGATATTTCGACATTTCAGCGTTTTGGCCACCGAGGGTTCCAAGGGGCAGATATATCCCTTGTAACCAGATTTCCCGAAATTGTGAAACTCGAAGTTGCGATTCACAAAAGCTGGAGCGTAAGGCGCTGGGACATTTCAGCATTTCAACGATCGAAGATTCCAAGGAATAAGGATACTCCTTGTGTTCTGATTTCGTGAAATTAGAAATCTCGAAGGAACAAGCACCGAGACATTTTCGCATTTTGGCATTTCATCCACCGGGGGTTCCAAGGGGTAGAGATATCCCTTGTAACCGGATTTCCTGAAATCACGAAACCCGAAGTCGCGATTCACAAAGACTCGAAGGGACATGTGTTGGAACATTTCGACATTTTGCCCTTTCAGCATTTCGGCCACCAGAGGTTTGAAAGGGAAAAGGAGGGACCCTTGCATCGCGATTCTCTGAATGATGAAACCCCAAAAGAGTGAACGTCAAGCCAATTTGACATTTTGTGAACCAGGATTTCGAAAGATAGAGAACCGGAGGGGGGGGTGCTTGCATTGCAATTCCCCAAATCACAAAAGTCAATAGCACTTTGGCATTAAGCACGTGGACATAGAGCTATGGTCACATGGAAGAAAGCTAAGGGAGGATCCAAATCCCGTTAATCCCTTTTCGACATTTCGGGACCCAGGGGGTTGAAGGACCAAGAACTGTCTGTCGTCGGAATCGCGAAATCTCGAATTCTGAAATCTCGAAAGGCTGAACGTGGTCACTGTTAGGACCCTGTAATGTACCTTTTTGTTCATACTTTTTACTGCCATTACATCCTTTTTTCACTCACATTTAAGCTTACATTATCACCTTACCCTATCTCTCCAAAGGTATATAACGTCTCTTCTCTTTGCTATATGTTTAATTTGTTTTGCATATAATTTTACATTACTCTCATACTTAACCATCAATCATAAATATATAAGTGTTGAAACAGTTCGAACTGTAGATTATCGTTGTTGTTTGAAGGCCCGTTGTTGAAATAGTCAAAAGCACGCAAACCCCGTGGCTGAAACAATCTGTGGTCTACGATGCTGAAACAACAATTCACACAACAGAAAGAAGAAGTTGTTACATGGACCAATATCCGCACCTTGAGCCAGAATTAACCATCATTGTTGCTTGAGACCACGTTGCTAAAACAGTCAGAACGCAAATCCCGTTGCTGAAATAGCCCGCGAATTGCGATGCTGAAACAATATACAACAACAATAACAAGATAAATAAAGAGGTTGTTACACCAGCCGCAACAACTACACCTCACTCAACACCATTTCAACTATTGTAATATCATTCTGTTATGGGAGACCACGATATCCTATTCCAGTATAAAGATTAGATCTGACTAAGAATAGGATTCATATGTGCACATGTAATTTGATGATTAAATTGTATCGAGGGGATTCTCCTCTTTAAATAAGGGGAAATCATCATTAGGTGGGATCCATCTTGGCTAAGAAAGGAATTACAGAGAATGATGTGTTTACTTCATACATTGTAACATGATACAGTTGACAGATGAATAAAAGATTATTCTGAGCATTCCTTCCTAGTCCCTTTCGTTTCTGGGGAATCTTGTGAGCAAGGAGGGCCCACCTTCTTCACAAGATTCACCCATTAGTTCTATAGTGTGTTAGTATTATTCTTGTTCATGCCTTAATTAAATTCTGTTTTGCTAAAACTCTACTTTACTGAACTCTGTTCTGCTGAAACTATGCTCTACTGATTGTTACATTGTTTTCATATAATTCATGCTTGGGTAACTGTTAATCATTCTAGTTAGCAATCCTGTTTGGTGAATTTATGAAAGCATGATAATCAGAGATAGGTGCTAAAGATTCCTTCTTGGAGAATAGGGTCATGTTCTCTGTTAGGATATAGTTAGCCTTCAGTGTGTGTCAATCATTTCAATTAGTAATGAGTTCATGAAAGTGTGATGATCGGAAACAGATGTTAAAGATTATTGCTTGGGGAATAGGGCCGTGTTCTCTGTTACAGAATAGTTAGTATTTCCTTTTGCAGTATCCTGAAAGATTTCTTTCCTAGGTTGTTATTTCTTAATGTAATCCAGGATTCTTTGGACAATTATTTCTTTAACTTTGAGCTCCGCAATAGGTAGGTTGCTTTCCTGTAATTCAAAGTAGAACTTCAGTTTGTTCAAGGCAAGGTGTGATTAATGTATTTTTTTACTACAACTCTAGATTGCTTTTGAGATTGAGCATATACAGTGTGTTATTACCTTTGAAATAAACATACTTCCCTGGGTTGACAATTTATGTAGCACTTGATTGTTTAGTTAAATAATAAATTACAGTGACCAACATTTTGGCGTCGTTGCCGGGGAAGGTAATTGTAGATTTCAAAATCACTTATGTTCTTTCAGATACAAAGATTGCATGAGAGGACATAGAGACCCCAAAGAAATCGACCCTACAGGTGGTAGGGGTAGAGGAAGGGGAGGAAGAAAGACTTATGTTGACGAGATTATATAAAAATCTAAATCTATTGCTCCTCAACGACCAAACTCTCGGAAACCAAAATCCCAACCTTCCTTTCAAGAAAAATTTGAAATGGGGAAAGAGATTAGGAGTCCTGAGACAGTCGAGAAACCAACAGGAAACATTAAGGATAGAGCAAGCGCAACAGGAGAGAAAACAGAAGAAAACATGGATGAGTATAATGAAGAATTACATCATGAAGAACAGGCAGGTCCTAAAAGAGAGGTAAATGATGAAAACTCTTTTTCCACTTTAGGATTTCCTATTGGTGATATTCCTAGAGGGGTAGCTCCCATGAATAACATTCCACTCTCAGCGTTACCTAACTTTCATGGTTTATCTTCAGAATATCCTGATGAATTCCTTTTTGAGTTTGACATATTATGCCTAAAGTTATGATTACATTTCCAATGCTCAAGAATTAAAACTATTTCCAACAACATTGAAAGGAAATGCACTAAGATGGTTCATGATTCTTGGAGGTCATGTAATCACAACATGGGATCAGATGAAACAGAAATTCCTGCATAAATACCAGGACTATTGCCGAACAAGAGGAAAAAGAGAGGAACTATTTAAGATGATACAGAAAGAGGATGAAAATCTGGAGGACTTTGTAGAAAGGCTACAGTATAATCTACAAAGATCCAGTCATCCCAATGTAAGCAAAGATATTCTTAAAACAATATTACTAAAAGGAGTAAGGGATGACTGTCTAGATATGCTGAATATGCTTGGAAAAGGGGACATATCTAAAGAATCATATGATGAAATTGTTAACCTATGTAAAAGATGTTCGAGAGGAGCTTCAAGGAATAGATCAAATAGCAGGGATACCACATTTTCAAGAGTTCAAAAATCAGCCAGTGGGGGAGCAACAAGAGCCGAAATAGGTAATTTACTTGAAGGTTTTAAAACTAAAATGTTAAGATCTTTTGACTCACAAATTGATACCCTATAGATTCAAAAGAAACAAGCCAAAGCAGAAGAAACTCTATCCATATTTTGTTCTAAATGCAGAGACAAGCACCCACGAAGGGAATGCCCATTGGATAAAAAGTCAATCTGCACCATCTGTGATAAGGATCATTAAACTCAACAATGCCCTTCTTTACTAGGAATCAAGGTAGCATTACAACCAACTGATGAAGAAGATGAAGCTGTCTATCTATTGACACAGAGAAGGCAATGGAAACCGCAGGGACAAGGTATGAATCCTAATATGCCATTTACATCTTCTAATCGTTGGAATAACTATCCTTCTTTTAATCAAGAGAATTACCCTCCCTATAATCAAATGCAATACCTAAATCAAATGAATTGCCCACCCATGCAACAAACTAACCCTCCCTTTGTTGATCCATCAATGTGGACTCCTTGGCCTCCACAACAACAACCGTATCTTAACCAATGGAATCCATATTGGAGAGGACAAAAACCCTCGTTCACAAATCAATTACCTCAATCACAATTTCTTCAACCACTCTCCTTACCATCAGGTACTCCACCAAACAATCAAACGATGAGGCCTCAACTACCTGTACAACCTAACCGTAACCCCAATAATAAAGCTATGCAGTGCATTGATATTCATAACCAACCTACACTTTCTCTTCTCCCTGTGCAATGCAATGATATTCATTTACGATCTGGGAGAATAGTAAAACCTATCATAGCTGATGTTACCTCTTATGATAAAGAGGAAACAAAAAAGCATGATTTACCTGAAGAGGTACAATAATCCTCTAACACTGCTGCTGAAACAACAAAACCACCATTTCCTGAGCGTTTAGCTTTGACTAAAATGCCTGAGCCACCTACTTTCAATCTTCTAGGGGAATTACAAAATATTTATGTCAAAATTCCACTATTACAAGCACTACAAGATGTACCAATTTATGCCAGGACTATGTGAGACATTTGTGTTAAGAAACTTGGTAGGAAAATTAAAGATCCCCTCACAGTTCATGTCATGGGTGATTTTTTTGCACTAATGTCAGGTAAAGTTCCCCTAGTTAAATATGGTGATCCAAGCCATCCTACCGTCTCAGTGAAAATTGGAAAAACAATAATTCCTCGAGTCCTGGTAGACTTAGGTGCCGCTATCAATATTATGACTTTCGAAACCTCACAACTGTTACAATTGCAGAATCAAATCATTGACACCCCAACCATCCTAGAATTAGCTGATCGTTCTACAATCAAACTGGAGGGAGACATCGAGGACCTAATTATCTCAGTGGAATCTTGGAATTATCAGCTGACTTTGTGGTATTACAACCTAAAACAAAGTTGGTGGGCCACCCTCTAATTTTGGGTAGGCCTTGGCTAGCCACAGCAGATGATTTTATCAGTTGTAGATCAGGTTCAATGACAATTTCCAATGGTTAAGAGACTAAAAAACTTACCCTCTACCCTCACGCTACACCCTTAATTAACAATGATAATTCTGTATGGGTAGACTTTGATGATCAACTTACTCAACCCATCTTGACTATCGGACAAGCCTTAAGCCTTAAACATGCCACTGAGGATGAAGTAATTAATAATTTTATTTGTGAACCCTCCTCCGTGACTCCAGTAACTCATAACCAACTAGCTGCACTTTTAGAGTCAGATAATCAGGAAAACCTTAACTCTAAAAACCCACCTCAAACATCTGCCACCATCTCTTCTAAAAGTATACCAATAGAAATTGAACCTGGCAAAACACTGAACATAAACCCCAACCTGACAAATGTTGAAACACAACAATTAATGAAGTTACTTCTTGAACATAAAGAAGCATTCACATGGGACTATACAAATATGAAAGGAATCTATCCCGATTTTTTTACTCATCATATATATATCAAGGAAGATTGTCGACCAATCTGCCAATCTCAACAACGAATGAACCCTAATTTAAGAGAAATCCTTAAAGAGGAACTTCAAAAATTGCTCAATGCAGGGTTTATATATCCTATATCGGACAGTGAATGGGTTTCCTCGTTGGTAATAGTTCCTAAGAAAAATGGGAAATGGAGAGTATGTGTAGACTATAGAGCCTTAAATAAAGCCACTCAAAAAGATCACTTTTTGTTACCATTCATTGATCAAGTGTTAGATAGTTTGTCAGGGAAAAACTTTTTCTCCATTTTAGATGGTTTCAGTGGGTATAATCAGATCAAAATTGCACCCCAAGACCAAGATAAGACCACTTTTACTATCCCTTGGAGAACTTTTTCTTATAGAGTCCTCCCATTTGGACTATGTAATGCACTTGCAACCTTTCAAAGAGTAGTTATAGGAATATTTCCTGATATGCTTAATGACTCTATGGAAATTTTTATGGATAATTTTACCCCTTATGGTGTTTCTTTTTAGGAAGCACTACAAAACCTTGATAAAGTACTTAAACGATGTATACAAGCCCACCTCTTCTTAAGTATAGAAAAATGTCATATGATGATGAGTGAAGGAATAGTACTTGGACATTTTATTTCATCTCAAGGAATCTAGGTGGATCCCTCCAAGATACAAGTCATTAAAAATATTCCTATTCCCAAAACCCAAACAGAGGTGAGACGTTTTCTAGGACATGTTGGATACTACAGAAGATTTATCAAAAAAAATTCCAAAATAGCTTCTCCTTTGTTTGTGTTACTGATAAAAAATGTTGAATTCAAATGGACTAACCCTTTCCAGGAAGCATTTAATACACTTAAACATCAGTTATCTACAACCCCTATTCTAAGAGGACCTGATTGGACACTTCCCTTTCATATATCCTTTGATGCCTCAAATACTGCAATAGGAACTGTCTTGGGACAAGAAGAAAATCATCTCCCTTATGCTATTTACTTCATTAGCAAGAATATGACTCCTATTGAACTTAACTATACAGTTACCGAAAATGAATTCTTAGAAGTTATCTATGCTATTAATAAATTTTGAAATTACATCACTGGCTACTCTACTCTTGTCCATACCGATCACTCAGCTATCAAATATCTAATGAACAAACCTATCACAAATGCTAGAGTCACCAGATGGTTACTATTATTACAAGAATTTGATATTACAATTGTAGATAGACTAGGAAAAGAAAATGTAGTTGTTGATTTCCTTTCTCGGTTAACACCTAATGATAATACCCCAGTAGATGATTCCTTTCCTGATGAATATCTATTTGCAGTATCTTCTCACTCACCATGGTATGCATAAATCGCTAACTACTTGGTTGCAGGGAAGTTAGCACCACACCTATCCCATTGGGAGAAAAGAAGAATCATTCAACAAAGTGCTCAGTATAGCTAGATAAGTGGGTGTCTTTTCCACACAGGACTTGATCAAGAAATCTGAAGGTGAATTGGAGAAGATGAGGTTTATGACTTACTAAAATCTTGTCATGATGGCCCTTGTGGAGGGCATTTTGTTGATAAGAGAACAACACATAAAATTCTTAGGATGGGGTATTATTGGCCCTCATTTTTTAAAGATGCAAAGAAATATGTCTGGGCCTGTGATAGCTATCAAAGAATGGGCCAACCTAATCATACAGATGAAATGCCATTAAATCCCCAGGTAGTACTCGAACTATTTGAAAGATGGGCCTTAGACTTTGTAGGACCCATTAACCCCCCATCCAATCAAAAAGTTTATATAGTGGTATGCACAGATTATATGACCAAATGGGTGGAAGCTAAAGCATTCCATAGAGCGACTGAAGAAGCGGTTGTAGATTTCCTATTTGAAGACATCTTCATCAGATTTGGAGTGCCGAGAGAATTAGTTACTAATGGGGGACCTCCTTTCACTTCTCACAGTTTTAAAGCCACCCTTCAGAAATATCATATTCAGTATAAAATGACTACACCATACCACCCCCAAGCCAATGGACAGGTGGAAAGAAAAAATAAAGTAATAGAAGCCATTCTCACAAAAACAGTGAAGGAAAACAAAAAGGACTGGTCTCACAGGCCCCCTAAAGAATTATGGGCCTACAGAACTATCTGGAGAAATACTACAGGATTCTCTCCCTATGAATTAGTTTATGGAAAAAGTGTCGTCTTTCCTATGGAATTTGAAATCAAAACCTTAAGGACTGATTTAGTTGTCAACCTTGATTTGACCGATGCACAGACAACCAGGTTGCAACAGCTTAATGAATTGGATGAAAAAAGACTAGATTCCATTCATCAGACAATTATGATTCAACAACAAAGATCAAAATGGCATGAAAAAACTATCAAACATAAGCAATTCCAAAAGGGTAATTGGGCCTTACTGTATGATTCTCGGTTTAAAGAATTTGAAGGGAAAATACGTACAAGATGGCTTGGACCTTACGAAGTGGATACTGTTTTCCCCAATGGAACAGTAAGGCTCCTCACAATCGATGACTCTAAAACACCGTTACTTGTGAATGGTCATCGGCTCCGTCTATACCAGTGCCCTATTTCCAAAGAAGATTTTAAGGCCACATGTGTGGCAGACTCTCATTACCTCTTTTTAGAGGGGCCTCCTACTCCTCATTGCAATTAATTCTTTTTGAATTTAATTTCTTTAGTATTAGATTAGATTTCTTTTACTAATAATCCATGTCAAGGAATGGCATGTTACAATTGATTTTTGCAGATTCTTGATCAAAGAAAAGGCCTACCAAGAAAGGACGATCGTACTTCAAGAAGAGCCAAGCTTCATCTTGTGAAACACTACTTCCCTTTTTCCCCATTGCTAAAACACCATTGTTCAACAACTTTTCGCCCTTTTTCCCCATTGCTGAAACACCACTGTTCAACAAATTTTTGCCTTTTTCCCCATTGTTGAAACACCACTATTCAACAACTTTTTGCCTTTTTCCCCATTGCTAAAACACCATTATTCAACAACTTTTCACCTTTTTCCCCATTGTCGAAACACCATTGTTCAACAATTTTTCGCCTTTTTCCCCATTGCTAAAACACCACTGTTTAGCAATTTTTCGCCTTTTTCCCCATTGCCGAAACACCACTATTCCACAAATTTTCGCCCTTTTTCCCCATTGCTGAAACACCACTGCTCGACAACTTTTTGCCTTTTCCCCCATTGCTGAAACACCATTGTTCAACAACTTTTTTCCTTTTTCCCCATTGTCAAAACACCACTGTTCAACAATTTTTCACCCTTTTCTCTATTGCTGAAACACTACTACTCAGCAACATGTCACCACTGCTGAAACACCACTTCCTCAGCAGTATTCTGCAACATCACTCTTCAACAAACATTTCTCTATTCTTTCCCTGTTGCTGAAACACCAAATTTTTAGCATTCCCTGTCAATAAGCTCTTGTACTCTCATACTACATTTTGTCCTTCCACTAAACAAATCCTTGATACAATTTCTCTAACAAATCAAAAGTCTCTCCCATGGCTACTGCAGAACTATTATGGACAGGCACTATATTTTGTTTGAAGTACGAATCAAAGGTAAAGATGAGGTATGTAAACTTTATATGTAAATACAATTGAACTATGGTTAATGAGAAGATCCCAAATCATTATTATCACTCATGTAAAATCATTTATTTTATCTATACTTGAGGGGGGGAAATATCAAAATCTTATACCATCATTTCACACAAACCAACCACTGTCATTCTTTTTTTTTTACCATCCTTTCATTTTTTTCACCACCATTTGCATGCCTTCACCCAAAAAACTTACTCTACTAAGAAGCGGTTACTTGACTCTCTGACGGTGCATTTTACTAAGATGTTAGCTATGGGAGGCCCTGTTATACTGTACAAACCCGCCACGACAACCCTGTTAGAACTATATCTAGAAGTCTATCAATTTTTTCTGTAGGCAGGATGGCTGGGTTATTTTCAGAGGCTCCAGGGATTTGATCAACAACAGGTTCTTCAATTTGCTCGAAATCTTCAGGAAGATTATTCCATTGTTCAAGGGGTTTGGATTCTAGTTATAGAGGATGATATAGCACAAGTTTCGGGTCTCCCTATCACTGGAATTCGTTGGTTCAGCCACAAACACATCATTCTTAATGCCCAACAGGATTTCCTCTTACTAGGGGAACAAATTGAGCCTAAAGGTCGGGGTGTTCGACTTAGCTCGTTGCCGCCTCCTTGGCCGAAAGTTGTAGAGGTTTTCAAGCACTACCTTACCTATGAAGGCCGATACCAGGTAGTCTACCAGTATGATTTTGTCATGTTGTCTCATTTACGACATGCTAGATTGGTGAATATTCCATATTATCTGCTCGGATGTCTTAGAAATATGCCGCATTACTGTAAAAAGGCTAAAAATCACGCTCTTTCCCTCACCCATCACCATCTAGCTCAACTACTTATCCAAAAGGGTTTTTCCCAACAAAACCCTCTCCTAAACAGCCCACCCATAGACCCCCAAGAAGCTGTTGCACATCCTGAAAATCTTCAGGAACAACAACTACAAAACCCTCCAGATCCTCCAGAAGTACCTAACAGTCCGCCCACAGAACCAATTAATTCAATTAACCTTCCTACCATACCAAGCGTGCCCCACATTTTATCAGAATCATCCACTCCTACCATTCATATCCTTAGCAATGATTCTGAGCCAGACAACTCTCCCTACCCCATCACGGAGGAAAAATCCCCATGTAAACGAAAGCAAATTCCTCCTTTTCCCTCCATTTTACAAAGAAAACAAACAAGGACCTCAACAAGAACAACTACTACTGCCACTGCCCTAAACCCCCAACCCATCCGTCTAAAACCCCGTACACCTCAACCCTCCCAAATTCTGGAATTTTTACCCATTCAACCCATGGGCACTGAAACATAAGAACTAGAGGCCCAGTGTACTGCGACATCATCCTTTTCAAATCAAGTAGCTGAAACACAAGAACCAGCTACTCATCAAGTAGCTGAAACACAAGAACCAGCTACTCATTCAGTATCTTTAATACAAGAACCAACTACTCATTCAGTAGCTGAAACACAAGAACCAGCTACTCATTCAGTAGCTTAAACAAAAGAACCAACTATAGCTGTTACAAAAGAACCAACTATAGTTGAAACACAAGAACCAACTGCTGATATTGTTACTGAAACACATGAATCAGATGCCCAGGATGCCGCAACACTACTTTCTCTACATCAAGAAGATGAAATACAAGAATCAACTGCCGATCATGTAGCTGCTCCAAAGGAATCAACTAGTGTGGCTGTGATTGTTACACAAGAACCAGTCACCGCTCTTTATATATGATTGAAATATCAACAACCAGAACCAACAATGGCCTCTGTCTTACAAGAAAATGAGTTCCTAAGGTCTAAACTGGAAGCCTACAAGCAAGAGCTAGTCATGGTAAAGGAATCCTATGAGAAGGAACTTAAATTGTACACCCTAGATCGCATAGCAACCATGACAGAGGAAAATACAACAGAGAATCATTGTAGAGAGTATATGTGCAGTCAATGTGGGGACATCTATTATCAAGCAGGCTACAAAGTAACTCAAATTCCAATGCCAGGAGCTTCCCCTGCACCTACCACTTTTGCAGTCAAAGAAGAAAACCCTCCTGATACACAAGAACCAGTAGGACCTTCCAAAGTTCAAAATGAACCCTGGACTACAACAATTTCCACATCTAAAGCACCTGTTTTTGTTAATAAAGTTGTACAAACACTGCCTAGTGATGAACCTTCCACTCCTAGATAGATTAATACCCACACTCTTGTGGATTAAGCCACTCAAACCCTACCTCAGCCTATCACTTGCGATGCTGAAACACAAACTCATCCATGGGATGAGCAGGCAATGATGGACAAATGGAAAAAAGAGCCAGTTGTTACACAGGACAAAAGCCTGGAGGAGCACAGACTACTCTGGCTAAACCACATCTATTCAAACTGGGAAGATTTGGAGAAAACACGCCAAGAATCCCGTGCCCATAAGAAGCAGAATAAAGAGCTAAAAGGCAAATTGCTCCTGATGTTTGACTTGGCACAAACGTTGTTGGCTGGAAGGAAACCATCCTCCAATTACTCTCTTTTCCTCATGGAACGACTTACATTTTTTCATATTAACTCAATTAAAAAAGGCAGACCCCATGCAGTGTTAAATCCAACAGATTTTGTTAGAACCTTTGMATAAGCCTCTACTATGGATCAACACCTCCTCTGTGAGGTATATCATCATAATGAGGCCATACTTGAGAACCAACAACTTAACCTTAACCCTCTCGTCAGTGATATCCAGATTCAGGCACTCACCTCCTTCCTTAACAATCAGATTATATGGAAGAATGACTTCCTAGCCGCCAAGCATAATGAGGATAATTGCATTCTCTGGATACGGCCACAACCACAGAATGCTACCACCTTTGTTATAGAGTATTATCAGTTTTTGAAGAAACCAGGGATGATTCAATATATTTGGCAACTACAGACAACAGTACTTTAGGATTTTCAATAGTTCATTAAATCCACAGAGATCACTGCCCTACAAGCAAATAACATGTTTTGGCAACAATCTGCTGAGAAAAGACAGGAACACAATCCCTTTAGCCCCACCAATCTTGAGACAACAATCTCCCAGGTACCTAGCTACATCAAATGTGTTCAGCAATGTGTTGAAAGCTAGATAGGTTATCAATTTCATTTTCCTATTCTGTGGATGCCAGCAGAGAAATATCAAGTTCATCATAAGTTTCCCAAAAAGGTCGAAACAACAGCTTTTCAAAGGCTACAACGCATTCAAGGATTCAGAGCTCTAACAGACAACACTTTCCACAGCTACTTCTTAAGTAACTTCCATGCTCAGAGTCAGTATTGAGATTCTAATTCAGATTGAATTTGCCTGAGGACATGCAACCTTTTAAGTTGGAGGGGATGTTAGGACCTTGTAATGTACCTTTTTATTCATACTTTTTACTACCATTACATCCTTTTTTCACTCACATTTAAGCTTACATTATCACCTTACCCTATCTCTCCAAAGGTATATAACGTCTCTTCTCTTTGCTATATGTTTAATTTGTTTTGCATATAATTTTACATTACTCTCATACTTAACTATCGATCAGAAATATGTAAGTGCTGAAACAATTTGAAATGCAGATTAGCGTTGTTGTTTGAAGGCCCATTGCTGAAATAGTCAAAAGCACGCAAACCTCGTCGCTGAAACAGTCTATGATATACGATGCTGAAACAATAATTCACACAGTAGACAGAAGAAGCTGTTACATGGACCAACAGTCGCACCTTGAGCCAAAATTAACCATCACTGTTGCTTGAGACCACGTTGCTAAAACAGTCAGAACAGAAATCCCGTTGCTGAAACAACCTGCGATTTATGATGCTGAAACAGTATACAACAACAGTAACAAGATAAATAAATAATCTGTTACACCAGCCACAACAACTACACCTCACTCAGCACCATTTCAACTATTGTAATAGCATTCTGTTATGGGAGACCAGAATATCCTATTCCAGTATAGATATTAGATCTGACTAAGAATAGGATTCAAATGTGCACATGTAATTTGATGATTAAATTGTATCGAGGGGATTCTAATATTTAAATAAGGGGAAATCATCATTAGGGGGGATCCATCTTGGCTAAGCAAGGAATTATAAAGAAGGACGTGTTTACTTCAGACATTGTAACATGATATAGTTGACAGATGAATAAAAGATTATTCTGAGCATTCCTTCCTAGTCCCTTTCGTTTCTGGGGAATCTTGTGAGAAGGGAGGGCCTACCTTCTTCCCAATATTCACCCATTAGTTCTATAGTGTGTTAGTATTATTCTTTTTCATGCCTTGATTAAATTCTGTTTTGTTGAAACTCTACTTTACTGAACTCTGTTCTGCTAAAACTATGCTCTACAGATTGTTACATTGTTTTCATATAATTCATGCTGGGGTAACTGTTAATCATTCTAGTTAGTAATCCTGTTTGGTGAATTTATGAAAGCGTGATAGTCAGAGACAGGTGATGAAGATTCCTGCTTGGGGAATAGGGTCATGTTCTCTATTAGGAGATAGTTAGCCTTCAGTGTGTGTCAATCATTTCAATTAGTAATGAGTTCATGAAAGTGTGATGATCAGAAACAGGTGCTGAAGATTCCTGCTTGGGGAATAGGGTCCTATTCTCTATTACATAATAGTTGGTATTTCCTTTTGCAGTATCCTGAAAGATTTATTTCCTAGGTTGTAATTTCTTAATGTAATCCAGGATTCTTCGGACAATTATTTCTTTAACTTTGAACTCTGCAATAGGTAGGTTGCTTTTCTATAATTCAAAGTAGAACTTCAGTTTGTTCAAGGCAAGGTGTGGTTAATGTATTTTTTTACTACAATTCTAGATTGCTTTTGAGATTGAGCATATACAGTGTGTGATTACCTTTGAAATAAACAAACTTCCCTGGGTTGAAAATTTATGTAACACTTGATTCTTTAGTTAAATAATCAATTACAATGACCAATAGTCACGGGTAGATTTTGGCATTTCAGGGTTCAGGTGTTCGAGGACTAGGAGTCAGGAGACGTGGAGTCCCGGCTCGCGAAATCGCAAAACCCCAAAACATGAAAAGGAGGCATGTGTAGGTTTTTTCAAGACTTGTACCAGAGGATGAAGGGACCTGTGGATTCATCCAAAGGGTTCCAGCAGGAGCCTGAAGGGCCATTTCGGCTCAGGGAAGAGAATGATCTAGAGACCGAGAGGTCGCAAAACCCTGCTGAGGTAGGGGGTATGCATCAGGTGGTATTAGAGCCTTAGTTTTTCGTCTGTAGACTTCAGGCGAAGGAGGAAAAGAAGGAGACATAGAACTCGGAGATGTACCCTATGTGTGATAGATAGTTGACATAATGCCACCAAGAAGATGAGAGCCACCTTTAGCCAACCGTGGTGTAGAGAGGGAGATGCGAGAGCTTCATGCTCGATTGGAAATAATGGAAGCAACCCAGAGAAGAGCACCTAACGTTGGGGATGTCAGTGATGCATAAAGTGAAGAGGTTGAGGTTGAAGAAGCTGCAGGAGAGGATGCTGTAGAAGAACGTTTGCTAAGAGCAGTTGCCAGGTTGGGAGGCAGAGCTAAGATAGAGGTCCCCATGTATGAGGGAAATCTAGATGATGAAGAACTATTGGACTGGATAAGGTCCATGGATAAAAACTTCGACTATGAAGATGTCAATGGGGAGAAGAAGGTGAAGCAAGAAGTCACCTGGCTAAAAGGGCATGCAACACTATGGTGGGACGAACTGCAAGCTGAGAGGAGAAGTAAAGGAAAACAAAGGATAAAAAGTTGGGACATGATGGTAGCCAAAAAAAAGGATAAGGTCATACCCAAATACTACCAGATCAATCTATTGAAGAAGCTACAAAACCTGAGAGAGAAAGGGATGACAGTCAAGAAGTACACTGAGGAGTTCTACCGGTTAAACATCAGAACTAGACAATGAGAGAGAGATGAAGAAAGAATTTCTAGATATATAAATGGCTTGAGATATGAAATCTAGGATGAGCTTAGCATGATGTCAATAAGGACCGTGGAAGATGCTTATTAGTTTGCGTTGAAGACAGAGGAAAAGATGGCTAGAAAACAAAACCAGCAAGGAAGAGGTAAAAGCTCGGTCCCAAGCAAAAGCAAGGGATTTAACCATGACAGAGCACAACAGTCTAAAAAAGAGGCTAAGAAACGACACAATCACTCGGAACAAGGAGGAAGTTCATGAGGAAGACAGAGTGGTGGAAGAAACTCTTCTATAGGAAGTGGCAAAGGAGGATTAAGGTGCTATAATTGTGGAAAGGTAGGGCACATGTCTTGGGAGTGTCCTGAGAAGAAGAAGGAAGGAGGAGAAGCCCACATTTCATAAGAACAATGAAGATATGTTGAGGCAGAAGGAGCAGAGGATGGAGCATCCCTGATGTTGAGAAAATTTCTCTTAAAACTAGAGGCAGAAAATGAAAAGCCAGTGCAGAGTAACAGTCTCTTCAGGACATCTTGCAAGACTAAGGATAAAGTATGCAAGGTAATCATTGATAGTGGGAGTACTGACAACCTAGTATCCACAAAGATGGTGGAGAAATTGGAGATGAAGACAACTGCACATCCAAGGCCATACACCAGGTAATGATTGCTAAACAATGCCTGGTCGAAATTAAAATAAGAGGATATAAAGATGAAATCCTATGTGATGTAATTCCCATGGAAGTATGCCACATTCTGTTGGGAAGACCATGGAAGTTTCACAGAAATGTCATTCACGATGGAAGGAAGAATACATTTACATTGGAGAAGAATGGTAGGACGCATATGCTATTTCCAATGGAGGAGAAGAGAGCGAAGGAGAAAGCCAACACAAGCATACTTCTCATGAGAGGGAAGGAACTCCTGAAAGAAGTCAAGGAAGAAGAGGAGATGTAGTTCGTTGTGGTGAGGAATCCCAGAGTCATTCTTACAAGTACATCAGTGAATGATATACTTGAAGAAGTTCAGGAGCTGCTGGACAATTTTGTTGATATAGTGGTGGATGAGTTGCCAAACTCATTGCCACCCATCAAGGGTGTCAATCATCATATCGACTTGATACCAGGAGAAATCCTGCCAAACAAGGAAGTGTATAGATTAACACCTTGAGAAAATGAGGAGGTGAAGAACCAAGTTCAAGAGTTGCTGGATAAGGGCTTCGTCAAAGAAAGTTTGAGCCCATGTGCAGTACCAATTGTGTTAAGCCCAAAGAAATATGGAGGATGGAGAATGTGCACAGACTCGAGAACCATCAACAAGATCACCATAAGGTACAAATTCCCTTTACCAAGTATGGATGATTTAATGGATTTCTTAAGTGGAGAAAATTTCTTCTCCAAGATAGATATGAAAAGTGGATATCACCAAATCAGGATGAGAGAAAGTGATGAATGGAAAACAACCTTTAAGATGAATGAAGGTCTGTATGAATGGTTGGTTATTCCACTTGTCTTAATGAATGTCCTAAGCACTTTTATGAGGATGATGAATGAAATTCTAAAAGATTTCATTGGCAAGTTTGTGGTTGTATATCTGGATGATATATTGGTCTTTAGCAGGACTAAAGAGGAGCATTTGAGGCACCTAACACTAGTAATGATAAGGCTACAGTAGGAGAAGTTGATGATCAATTTGAATAAATCCTATTTTATGAAGACAAAACTCATTTATTTGGGTTTCGTGATATTTTCGAATGAACTAAGGATGGATCCATAGAAAGTGAAAGCGATCAGAGAATGGTTGTCACCAAGGAGCATGTTCGAGGTAAGGAGCTTTCATGGTTTAGCAAGTTTTTATAGAAAGTTCATTAGAGACTTCAGTGGGATTTGTGCACCCATGATGGATACAATGAAGAAGTGGCACAAGTATTTTAAATGGACAGAGGAGGTTGAAAAGAACTTCAATACACTGAAGGAAAAGATAACAGAATGACCAATTCTAGTCTTGCCAAGTTTTGAAAAGACATTTCAGGTCAGATGTGACGCAAGTGGAGTTGCAATATGAGAAGTTATGAGTCAGGACAATCGACCTATTACCTATTTCAATGAGAAGTTGAATGAGACTAAGAGGAAATACTCCACATATGACAAGGAGTTTTATGCCATAATTAAAGCATTGAATAAATGGAGGCATTATTTGGTCCCGCAAGAGTTTGTCTTGTACAACGATAACCAAGCTTTACAATTCATAACTCGACAAGAAAAAATGAATCAGAGACATGCAAAATGGGTTGAATTTATGCAAAATTTTACTTTTGTCATAAAACATATTGCTGGGAATGCTAACAAGGTTGTTGATGTGTTAAGCAGGAGATGTTTAATTCTGTAGGAATTACAAGTGAAGACCTTGGGGTTTGAACACCTTAAGGATATGTATTGTGATGATACAGATTTCAAAGAGGCCTACGAAGCATGTACAAGCCTTGTAATGAGAGATATAAGTCAGTGGATAGAGTATATGGTTCAGGAAGGATTGTTGTTCAGAGGAACTCAATTGTGCATACCAAGATGCTCAATGAGGGACAATCTTATGAAGGAGAAGTATAGTGGAGGATTGGCTGGACATTTCAGTCATGATAAAATGTTTGCACAGTTGAGCATCTCGTACTATTGTCCAGGTATGAGAACATATGTGATAAAGTTGGTGAATAGATGTAGAATCTGCCAACATACAAAGGGGAAAAGACAGAACAATGGATTGTATCAACCATTGCCAATACCAGAGAGGCCTTGGGATGAAATAAGCATGGATTTTGTATTGGGATTGCCAAGAACACAAAGGGGATTCGATTCCATATTTGTGGTGGTGGATAGGTTTTCAAAGATGGCACATTTCATCCCATGCCAGAAGACCAGTGATGCAACACATGTTGTAAATCTGTTTTTCAGAGAAGTTGTGAGACTTCACGGCCTACCCAAGAGCATTGTCTCAGATAGAGACACAAAATTTGTTGGTCACTTTGGGAGGACATTGTGGAAGAGGATGGGGACAGTTTTTTCCTTCATCTCAGCTTATCACCCTCAGACAGATGGGCATACTGAGGTGGTAAATAGAAGTTTGGGAAACTTATTGAGCAGCCTGGTTACTGAACACCATAACCAGTGGGATCAGATTCTACCACAAGCAGAATTTTCATACAATGACTCACCAAACAGAAGCACTGGAAGTAGCCCATTCCAAATACTCTATGGAATGCAACCCAGGGGAGTTTCTGAGTTAAAGGACTTGGAACAGGGAGAGATCAGAAGCGTTGGAGCAGAGGATTTTATTGTTGAGATGCAGAGACTCCATGGTCGGATCAAAGAACAATTACAGAGTTCTAATCAGAAATAAAAACATAGAGCTGATCAACATCGCAGGGAACTTCAATTCGAGGTGGGAGATCAGGTTTTAGCACATCTCAGGAAGGAAAGGTTCCCTAGGGGAACATATAACAAATTGAAGATGAAGAAGATAGGACCCTGTAATATCTTGAGGAAGTTTGATGCAAACACCTATGAGATCGATATGCCAGATGGTGTGGGCATTTCACCCATATTCAATGTCTCAGAACTGTACCCTTACAGGAAAGATGACACAGAAGGGTCAAAAGATCAAGGAAAGATTCAGTGGGAGAAACAGAGGCCTATGGCAGAAAAACCGCAAATGGAGAAAATTGTTGATCAGAGGATTGGCAAAAAGGCCAGAAGGAAGACTTATTTTGAGTATCTGGTCAAATGGAAGGGACACCCAATAGAAGATGTTAGTTGGGAAAACGAAGCTACTATCCAGAAGCAAGGAAAATCAATAGAGGAGCTAATGGACAGGAGTCCATGAATTTTAGTCAAGGGGAGTATGATGCATGAGCATTGTTGGCAAGCACACAGAGGCAGGACCACTCAACACGTGTGAGTTCTTCCAGAAATTCAATGTTGATAGTTGCAGCCGATTTTGAAATCCGTCTTCACTCAGTGTTGGAATTCACCTTTGGAGGCACGCTTGAATTGATGCTAAATTTTACCCTTTGAGGCATGTTTTGAAAATTGTGAACAGAGTAGGAGTTTCCACTTCGGCTCTGGAATGCGACTGGACTTAGATAGTGTAGGATGAATTTCAGAGTAGGCAAGTAGCTAGGGGAAACCCTAGAAACATCTTTGAGTTATGTAGAAGTTTACACACCCAGTTAGGGAGAGTTGAAATACAGAGAAAAAATAGTTGTAAGAGAGAACTACGAGTTAGCAGAAGGAAAATGTTTTTGAGTTACTGTAATTTTGAATATAAACTATAGCCATTAGGCACTTGTGAATATAACAGAATGAAAAATTGACCTAAATGTATTGTGTTTGGACTGTGTGCATTTTCCTGTTATTTTCTGTTTTCATGAACAAGTGGATGGAACGGTGAATTTTCCCAATTTCAATTGTTTCTCTTCGTTGGGAGCTCTGCAAGGCATGAATTGAGCCAGAGAGGAACATCATTCATCTGAGTTATCGAAATCCCTCAGACGCAAGGAGTGTGCGGGAGATCGAAGTCTGAACTAGACAAAGCTCAGGAGGGATAACACTTCGGAAGGTGTTGTTGAGACTAGGAATTCATTCCCTAGAAGGAACGAAGGATGAGTCGTCGTAGACTTAGAAAATATTCTAAGTCAGAATCGAGTAAAAATATCAAGAGGAAGAACACCGTCGAGCATTGGATCGCTGTGCAAGTTCCCATGGATCATCTGATTGGAAGAAGGAGCACAGACTTTAATGTTGCGTAGATCCATGTGAGGGGAGTTCAAATATCTAAACGAACGATGGAGAATCCTCGAGGAGGAACACCGAAACCCCATAGGCTGTTGGATCAAGTGGATTTGCGAGGAGGTTAGCGGTGAGAGTTTCTCGACGCCCATTTTGGGATTTCAGGTTTTCTTTCTTTAATCATGGACAAAATAGACACAATCATGGAGTGTTTATGATTAATTGGAGAGTTTTCTTTCTTTACACAAAAAAATCTTAATTAATTATGTTCTCCAATATTTTATAAAAATATATTTCCTAATGGTTAAGAACATGTGTTTCCTCCTAAAAAGTCACAAGTTAAAATCCAGAGGGGATAGGATATGTATACCTCTGTAAACTTTACCAATCAAATCACTAAGTAGAGGGAATCCCTTATCCCACAAACAAGAAATTCTCATACACCAATTTAATATGACTTAACTATGACTTTAAAAATAATTTATTATTATTATTATTTTTAAAATATTAAATAAAAAAATTATATTACAATTATTTAAAAAATATATATTATTAAATCTATAAACTTCTTGATGACCAGAAATATCAATGTTGCTTTACTTACCACTATAAGAATCCATCGAGAGCGTCGTTAAACTACATCCTTAAGGATTTGAATGATTTTCAAAATATTTTAGAAAAAAATGTTTAATAAATTCTTTAGACATCAAATCTATATAGAGTTTTTCTATTATCTACCCTTTTTTAAAATTTTACATATAACATGAAGTTTCAATTATTAATATTTCATAAATCTAATTAGAATTATGTTCTTTAAATTTGACCATAAATTTATATCACGTTCCAAAAATATTTCTTCTTAAATCTTTTAACACTACAGGTGAAATAGATAATTTTCATGAAGTTCAATATTAAAATTAGTATTATTTTTTTTAAATTCATAAAATATTTAAAATTTAAAATTTAAAATATGTTCTCTAAATTTGATCATAAATTTATATCATGTTTCTAAAAAAAACTTGTTCTCAAATCTCTTATAAGTAGAGGTGAAATAGATAATCGAATAAATTCATGACATAAAGTCCATCATTAAAATTATTAATTTTTTTAATAGTTATAAAATATTTAAAATTAAAAATAAGTAGAGGTGAAATAGATAATTGAATAAATTCATGACATGAAGTCCACCACTGAAATCTTTTTGTTCTCAGATCACTTATAAGTAGAGGTGAAATAGATAATCGAATAAATTCATGACATGAAATCCATCACTAAAATTAGTATAATTTTTCTGAATAGTCGTAAAATATTTAAAATTAAATAAGTAGAGGTAAAATAGATAATCGAATAAATTCATGGCATGAAGTTCATCACTAAATTTAGTATAGTTTTTTTTTAAATTCATAAAAAACCAATTAATTTTTTTATCCATATTTAAAAAATTATTTGCCATATAATTTGGATTTTGAAGTGTATGATTTATAATTAATAATGTGATTTGTTAAAATACAATTAAAATCAAATTATTAGTTTACATATACATTCATAATTAAACTATACATCCATAATTAATTAACTAAAAACTAAGTTAAAACTTATTAAACTATACATTCGTAATTAATTAGTTAAAGATCAAATTAAAACTTCATTTAAAATGGTGAAAAAAACATAACTAAAAGTTCAAATAAAGACTTACATCTGAACAATATTATTAATTTTTTTATGGATAAAATATGAATAATATTATGGATTTATAAATATTTGTTTTACATATTTCATATATTTTTATAAGTGTAATTATGGATGATTATTTGGTCACATTTAGTTACTCTAAATATATAAATATATTATTGAACTTATGTTTATACTTAGAGGAGGGGAGGTAAATCAATATAATATATTTTTTACTTTATTTAATCATTCATCAATCATTCATTAGCACATATAAATTCAAATTACAATGAAAACAATTTAACGTGGAAAATTTTGCAGGAGAAAATCACAAAAACTTATTTTTAGAAATGTATGTAGGAACCAACCTATTGTTATAAAGCTTGTCAGCACAAACCTACTAGAAACACCAATCTCATCAATTGAGCACCAACTCAACAAGATATTGTATAAGAACCAACCTACCAGAGACCAATCTCCCTAGTTGAGCACCAAATCAATAAGACCTATATATTCACCAACCTAGGATCTCCATGCACATAGTACTTTTTAATTCACATTCATGCTTCATACTTCATGTATTTCATATCATCATCATACCCTTAAATTTCAAACCCTACTATATATTTATCCTTCATTACCTAGCGAACCTCGTAGCATCATTCCCAGAATATAACACTGTATTGTAGCATCACAACCTCAAAACATATCAGTTTGCATCATCATAGACCTTAGTCCTTCATAACACACCCTTAAAACTCCAAAACAACTCCTATTGCACATATTTAGACCCCAATAATCTCCAACTTCTCTTGTGCACTTAATATATCTTATGCGAACCTCAAAATTGATCTTCTTGCTTGGATGTTCTTCAAATGCACACATCCATCCTATATTTATACTGTTTTTGTGCCCAATTTTAGATTTGACCTATAAAGACTAGCTGGGCCGACTTGAAATTTCGGGTTGGGTTGTTTTATAGAAAAATCCATATCTCCTCATTCCTAAGGAGATAGAGGGAGTTCCATATATAGTTGAAAATGTCCCAGAATAAGATTTCCAACCATATAACCTATGCTCCCATTTGAACTAGGTATTTAGAGTAAAATATCCTTTAATGATAGGGTATCCAAATCGAGCATCAAAAATCCAAAAACAATATTTCCAAAAATCTCCATCTTGCAATCTTTATCTTGGATATTTGTAATCTCCCCATGTTTTTGACATCAATGAAAAAAATATTTTCAACAACCTCCCCCTTTTTCATTGATGAAAACCCTTAGTCAATTTTAATACTCCCTCTATTTGCAACTTTCCTTGTGTCTACAATTCTTCCTTTGTTTGCAACTTATCCCCTTTTGAAATTAATGGAAAAAAGATAATCTCCCTAAGATTGTGCTTCCCTTTACTTACAACATGAGAGATATATCACTCCCAACCTCTGTCTGAGATATTCAAATGTGTCTCTGGGAAGGGGTTTGGTAAAAATATTTGCAACCTATTATTTGGTGGTATTGTATTCCAGCTTGACACTTTGATTGACTACCTTTTCTCCTAGGAAGTGTTACTTGATTGGAATATGCTTTGTCTTTCAGTACATAATAGGTTTCTTTTAAATTTTGATTGCATTTTTGTTTTAGAAAATGATTGATATTGGTTGATCATATTCTACCTTGATATCCTTTAGTGTATGGTTCATCCATAGAACTCTTTTACAACATGATACTGCTACAATATATTCAAATTCTGTTGTGGATAGAGAGATTGAATTTTACTTCTTTCTCAACCATGATACTAGAAATTTGCCTAGAAAGAATGATTCTCCACTTGTAATTTTCTTGTCATCAATACTTCTACCCAATCCGCATCTATATATGTTGTTAGAGTAAAGTCCTTAATTATTGAATACCACAAGACAAAGTCCATTGTGCCTTTCATATATCTGAATATTCTTTTTACTAATCACACATATGTCTCCTTTGGTGCATATTGAACTATTGCAACCAATCCTATTGTATCCATGATGTGTGGCCTTAATTTTGTCATATATAGTAGGATTCCAATCATTGACTTGTATAGTGTTTTATTTTCTTATGGAAATTCATCATCGTTTCTCAACTTGCATCTTGTGATCATGGGTGTACTAATAGGTGCACAATCTTCTATTCTTGATTTTTTCAACATTTCCTTAATATATTTGGTTTGAGAAATGAATATGTGTTTGTTGTATTGAGAAATATGCAAACCTAGAAAGAATGAGAATTATCCAAGCATGGACATATCAAATTATTTTTTCATTTATTCTGTAAAAGTTTGTCTCATTCTATTAACATTTCTTCCAAAAATGATATCATTCACATAAAACAAAATGATTAATAGATATTAATTGTGTATTTTGATGTAAACATTGTTGTCTACATATTCTCTTTTGAAACCTTATTTTGTAGGTATTTTTCAAGTATTGAATGCCAAACTCTAGGAGTTTGCATTAGTCCATAGAGTGATTTATTTATTCTTCCTACATAATCTTCATTATATGACAATTGAAATCCTTTTGGTTGTTCAATATATACTCCTTCTAGATTTCCATTTAGAAATGATGACTTTCCATCCATTTGATATACTTTGAAGTTCTTAAAACACTAAAATTTAAAAACATTTTGATTTATTCTAATCATGCAACTGGAGAAAAGGTTTCTTCAAAGTCAATACCCTCAACTTGACCATACCCTTTATAGACCAATATTTATTTATTTCTTACTAATCATTCATATTCATCCAATTTGGTTTTGAAGATCCATTTGGTGCTAATCACATCCTTTCCTTTTGGTCTGGGCATAAGTTCCCATGTCTCATTCTTATCATTCTAATTTAGTTCTTCTTCGATAACATTAACCCAATGCTTATCTTCAATAGCTTGTGTAAAATTATTAGGCTCTATTTTAGATTGCAAAGAAAAGTTCAATATTCTTCTAGTATGAACTCTTGCATCTATATCACCAATAATATAAATTTTTGGATGATTCTTTTGGACAATTATGGATGGTGTCTTTGGATATTGGTGTTCTATTTCTTCTTGTTCTTTTTTTTTTCTTCCTTTTCTTCTTCTTTGTAGATTTTCTCCTATGGATCTTCATTTGTTACTAAATTATACTCTTGAGGTATTAATTCATACACTCTTACATAAATACCATCTACAACATTTCATAGTCATTTTTTGTAGCATTTGTAGGCCATGCTTCCATATGCATAACCAATAAATATACCTTCATCTGTTCTAGAATCAAAATTTCGTAAATTATATTAATTTCTCTTTATATAACAATTTCTCCCAAATACTTTGAATGACTTGATTTAGATTGTCTACATTTCCATAATTCATAAGGTGTATTGTTGTTATTCACTCTAATTTTTGCTCTATTCAAAATGTAGTCTATCGTGTTGAATTCTTCTCTCCAAAAGGTATATGGTAGTTTGGCTTCATTCAATATTTTTTTAGACATTTCTTGTACAATTCTATTCTTCCTTTCTACAACAATATTTGTTGTGGAGTCCTTGTTGCCAAAAAATGTCCCTTGATTCCATGATTCTCAAAGAATTCATCAAATTCATAAGATGTAAACTCACCTCCTCTATATGATCTTAAGCACTTGATTTTTAAATCGGTCTCAGTTTTGACTAGGGCTTTGAAAGATTTAAACTTCTCAAATGCTTCATATTTTTCTTTAAGAAATGTAACACATGTAATTCTTTTGTAATCATCAATAAACAACATAAAATAACTCACCTTTTAAATTTTGTGTTCTTATTGGCCCATAGAGGTTTGTGTGTAAAAGTTCCAATGGATTTTATGTTGAGTACTCCTTCGTTTTGAAACTAACTGTCATTTTCTTCCCATGCTGAAATGGTTTGCAAATGGTGTCTGTAGGTTTTGATATCCTTGACATATCTCTTGCTACTTGTGTCTTGCTGAGTTTTACTAGATTGTCAAATTTATATGACCTATCCTTCTATGCCATAACTATATTTCATCTACTTGTCCCATACAACATTTTTTTCTCTAAATCCATTAAGAATGTATACTTTTCTCGGGGTTTTGTTTCCATTTTCCAATGATCTTCCTAAATCCTCTTTCCTCATCTCACATCCTTTAGAATGAAATGTGAGGTTGTAACCTTGATAACACTTTTGAATGACACTTAGAAGATTGTGTTTTAACCCTTCAACATACAATGCATTATATGTTTTATTCTTTCCATTATCAAGACTAACAATACCTTTTCCAACTATCCTTGCAGAACCATTATCCCCAAAGGTAAAACTACCTCCTTTTTCTTCCTTTAGGATGAAAGAATTGTTATGATCCCTTGCCATGTGTTTTGAACATCCACTATAAATGTACCATTGGATTTATTTGTCTTGAGCATACATTGCAAGTCCACATTCTTCCTTATTTGGTTCTTCTTGCTTTGTTTTCCACACATTTGTGTATTCTTCTCTATGCTTGATAAGATAATCTTCTTCTCTTTTTTGTTTAGGAGGATTTATTATACTTATTATATAATCATGTTCTATGCTCCCATATTTATTTCACTTATAACATTAATCATTGTAATGAAGTATGGGAGAAAATGAATTGTAGTTTATATCAACAAACCCACGAGAACTTCTTGTTTTGTTGCTCACGTAATCATTCTTTGAGGTTTTATATGAACCTCTATTTCTATATCTCACATGATCACTTCTTGCATAAGTTCTACAATCTATTTCTTTATGGTCCCATAATTATTTAAAGAAAAAAAATATCCAAGAAAGATTTTTTGGTACCGGGTGGTGAAAGGTCATCTGGGTGGAACAACTCTTATTAATTCTTTCTTGTGAGAAGAATCAAATTTGTACTAGTCATCATTTCCTTTCCTGCTGCTACTTTCATTGTTGATGGATCCTTTGAGAATATTGTCATAGATTTTAGGATTTTCTCCAATTTCCTTATCTTATGACTTTCTGACCTTAGTTCTTTTATCTCCCTCATTGGTATTTTGGTTTTAATCATATCCAAGACTTTTCTTGATGAATGGTGACCTTTAGCAACTAAGAATATTATATAAGGTTTCAGTACTCTTTCCACTTCAAGCTTCTATTCAACAGATTAGTTGTTTTCTATACTTCCTTTCTTAAGGAAACTATTTCATATTCTATATTCTCATAATTTTCTTCCTATTCTTTCAATTGTCTTGTTGAAATATTTAATAGTACTAAGAGGGGGAGTGAGGGGGGAGGGGGGGGGCGGGGCGCGGAGGGGTTGAATTAGTACTAGACAATTTAATTTATCTTTCTTCAAAAAATCTGCTTCAAACACTTTTATATTTTAATTGAAAACAATTATATCATAAGTAAAATAAACATTTATCACAACATTAACTAACATATTCATCGTACACATAGATTTGAGGTGGAAACCCAGATTGGGAGAAACCACTTGAAAATATTTGACCAATAAATGCCAATTCATTTGTAAGCAACTGTCTATGAGGACACCAATCCTTTATAGGCACCAACCTACAAGTAGATAAGGATTTCAATCCTCTTGAGAACCAACTCAATGACTTCAGGCATCAACCTGCAAGTATATGAAGTTACCAATCCTCTAGAGAACCAACTGAATGACTTCAAGCACCAACCTGCAAGTAGATGAGGACATCAATCCTCTTGAGAACCAACTGAATGACTTCAAGCACCAACCTGCAAGTAGATGAGGATACCAATCCTCTTGATAACCAACTCAATGACTGCAAGCACCATCCCATTGATTGAGTACCGACTTAATCATTTCTTGCTCCACCTTTATTTTTGCATTTGTTCACTAAAACTGTTGAATCACATTTATCTTATCCTTTCTAATACAAAACAATCTTTTTTAAATATACAAAACAAAGTTTATTTTGTACAAAGATCTCATGATAGAATCAAATCTTCTACAATGTATTCCTCTACATTCTTATTGTTAAACAAAAAATCCTTTTACCAAAATAGTTCTCATGCAAATAGTCTCAAAACATTTATACAATATCTAGCTTCTTATGTTCACCAATTCATATCATTGAAAGGATCATATTTAGGAAATTCCAATATACAAATCAAGATCCCACCATTCAACCCCTCAACACATCATTACAAAACATTCTCTTCATATTTTTGCTGTGATCATATCCCTGCAAGTGCAATGTCCAGAACATATGATAATATTCATAACCTAAGATAATATAATTACTCTTAGGAGATGATATTCAAGCCATAACACCATTACATTAGTGTAAAAATGATTTTATCAGGTCTCTGTACACCTACATCGACTCTTTGCACATCTGAATGTATTAACTTAGATCCTCTTCAAGTATTCTAATTTTCTCTATGCTCCCACACACTAATCTCTCATCATATATATATATATATATTATTTTACCTAATTTTATGTGGACATATTTTACATTGGAAATGGGACAAATGGTTCTTCGAGATGAACAAAGAACTCTCTGTTGTTGAAAATATTGGTGAATCAATACTATAAAGTTTAATTTATTTTTCTTCCAAAAAATATGCTTCAAACACTTTTATATTTTAATTGAAAACAGTTATATCATAAGTAAAGTAAGAATTTATCACAACATTAACTAGCATATTCATTGTACACATAGATTTAAGGTGGAAACCCAGATTAGGAGAAAACCACTTGAAAATATTTCACCAATAAATGTCAATTCACTTGTAAGCAACTTTCTATCAGGACATCAATCCTCTATAGGCACCAACCTACAAGTAGATAAGGATGTCAATCCTCTTGATCACCAACTCAATGACTTCAGGCATCAACCTGCAAGTATATGAGGATACCAATCCTCTTGAGAACCAACTCAATGACTTCAAGCACCAACCTGCAAGTAGTTGAGGACATCAATCCTCTTGAGAACCAACTGAATGACTTCAAGCACCAACCTGCAAGTAGATGAGGATACCAATCCTCCTGATAACTAACTCAATGACTTCAGGTACCATCCTGTTGATTGAGTACCGAATCAATCATTCCTTGCTCCACCTTTATTTTTGCATTTGTTCACTAAAACTGTTGAATTACATTTATATTATCCTTTCTTATAAATCAATCTTTTTGAAATATAAAAAACAAAGTTTTTTTTTTACAAAGCTCTCATGATAGGATCAAATCTTCTACAATGTATTCCTCTACATTCTTATTGTTAAACAAAAAATCCTTCTACCAAAATAGTGCTCATGCAAATAGTATCAAAACATTTATACAATATAGAGCTTTCTATGTTCACCAATTCATATTACCGAAAGGATCATATTCAGGAATTGCAATATCTAAATCAATATGCCACCATTCAACCCCTCAACACATCTAGAATGATCAACACATCATTACAAAACAGTCTCTTCATATTTTTTTAGTGATCATATCCCTGCAAGTGCAATGTCCAGAACATAGGATAATATACTTACGCTCAGGAGATGATATTCAAGCCATAAAACCATTACACTAGTTAAACATGATTTTATCAGGTCTTTGTACACCTACATCGACTCTTTGCACATTTGAATGTATTAACTCAAATCCTCTTCAAGTATTCTAATTTGCTCTATGCTCCCACACACTAATCTCTCATC